>OZ020278.1:13283651-13421974 GCA_963971205.1 Aethes cnicana | reverse complement strand
ATAGAAGTAACTTACTTCAGGGTGAATTGTTTCAAACCATAGTCAACGAAACGTGTTCGTAATATTTTTAACTTCGACTTAGTGTTTTTCAAATCACGCTCAATCTCAATAACAATTCGTAGGTATACCTATTTCTGTCAACGAAAACAAAGAATGGTTCTAACAAAGTGCATATTCGTTACCCAGCTTTTCCTAAAAGACCATCGTTTCTCTCATCTAGAAAAGTGAAACAGCAATCGCTAACGCACTGCACTGCAGCATATACACTGATGAACTTCATCTTTAATACCTCTCGAAGCTGCTGGAGTCCCTGCTGGTGACGTCGCTGGCAGCATCGGTGGAGGAGGACGAGGAGTCAGAGGTGGCGGAGGTGACAGAAGTGGCGGAGGTGGCGGAGGCGACAGCGCGCTCCGCAGGCGGGTATCAGAGGTGCTCGTCGCGCCCGTTCAGCGGTTGCCGCTCCGTGTGGTCTGAGGGGCGGTTGCGCTTGAAGAAGCCGCACTGTGGAAAGAAAGAGGGTCTAAAGTAGGTAGGTAGGTGACTAGGGAGCGATATGGTACGAGTATATTTTACCACGGGTGACGGATTGAATCCAGGGATTCTAACTTGGAATCTTGAGCTAGCGAATGATTCAAGATTTCACCCGAGCTGTAGATAATTTTGTTGTTTTGTTGACAGCAAAATTGAAATTGAGTGAACTCCTCCTATGCGAAAACCAGTAGCAGCAGGGAGCAATATCGTACTTTGCTCTCTGTTAGCGGAGCAAATGGAGGCAAAATACTACCTACTTTTCGAATAAGAGGATTGAAGAATTGATATAAGACTCGCGCTCACCTTGTAGAGCGCGAAGATGAGCAGCAGCAGCAGCAGCGCGCCGACGACGGCGGCCAGCACGACCACCCACAGCGGCACGGCGCCGCCCGCCGCCCCCGCCAGCCGCGGGCTCACCAGCGTCTTGGCCTCGCCGCTGTCCCACAGCGTGCGCTCCGGCAGCGCCACGCCCGACAGCCGCGTCACGTGGCCCGTCGCCAGCGACGACAGCAACACGGCACGATCTTTTGAGATCTGGGGGTCACATTGATGTTGTTATTGGAGAAGAAGAAAATCATTTATTCGCGCCATTATGAGGCAGAACGCACGCACAAAAAGAAAAAAAAGAGAGCAACACGGCTCGGTCTTTTTAGATCTGGGGGTTACATTGATTTGATGTATTTTAGCTTGCATGAAGAGAGGGACAGCACTTATTTATATGTTCTTTCTCAACTTGGTATCAAGACACGTCTGTCTTCTACCTGTCTACACCGTATTCTTTCCTGCTTTGGCCACATCATTAGGCGAGGAGAGCTTTGAGAAACTGGTCTTCGTTGGTTGAATAAGAGCAAGAGACCTCTCTCTTCCTCTTCTTCGACTCGATGATCCGAACAGATATAGGAAGCCACTTCCTCAAGCAACCTCCATCAAGCGGCAACGATGGATCCCGACCGATGGAGGAACATCATAAACGCCACTAAGAAATCCCGTGATCACGATTGTCAATAACGAGGGACCAACCGACAAGAGAGAAAGAGAGAAGAGAAGGATGAATAAGGAGGAAGCGAGGGAGTTAGTACAGAAGCAGGTGATGTTTTGTCAGTGGTCTTCGCCTGCCCCAACAGGAAACCGAAAAGAGTTTTATGTACTTAAGCTGTGTTTGTATATGTTCATATTTGGTACGAAAAACGATTCAACAGTCTGACCCTTTGCATTTAGTAGGTATCCTTGAAAATTAAAGTACGACGGTCACCTCATTGAGCACGGTGGCGTTGAGTCTCGTGCGCAGCGCGACCCAGACCTCCTGTCCACGCAGCAGGCGGCCCGTGGAGCAGCGCACCGCCGAGCACTTGTACTTCTGGTTGCACTCGTCCAGCCGTAGCAGCAGCTGAGCGTCCACCTGGCAACGACAGAGCGCGTCAATCGATTGTTATAGCCACAGACAAAATAAGGCTGATGATCTCCTCATATCGCGGAGGGGGGGGTAGTTTGGAGCTAGATCTATTTGAAAGGTGTCCTTAGGTAGACTAGTTATAGTTTCGAGTTGCAGCTTAACAGGGCAAATGATTGAAAAGGAATTATAGATCCCAGTATCACTGCGATCATCTATATACAATCCTTACGTCCGACGTGACGACGTTACGACGTGAAGGAACAACAAATCTATAAAAAACAAACACACTTTCACATTTGTAATATTAGTAAGTATATTACAAATGTGAAAGTGTGTTTGTTTTTTTATCTGTTTGTTTGTCCCTCCTTCACGTCGTAAGGACTGGACGGAGATAGTTTAAGACCCTGGGAATAACATAGGATACATTATCCCGATATTACCACGGGAATGAGTTTTAGACGGATCAATTTTTTTATTTCAATATACTTCTATAACTATAACCAACTAATATGTATAGTATCATCGGGTAAGTGGGTACGCAAATTCTAAATCCACGCGCGACTAGTTTCTGATATATTGTGATCGCCCGCCACAGACTACACGGTCAAGAACAAGAATAATTAGCTTCTGCAAGAAATTGTAGTATTTTCTTCGCCGTGAGGGCTTTGACCTCTTCTGGATGCAGCTTGGGTGGGTTCTTAAGTAAAATAGTTGTTTATTTTATTCATTGATTAGTTACCGGAGCCTGTCGCCGCCTCCTGGTGTTGTCCCGCCGCTGGTTTGGCTGCACGATCCCGTACTTGAACTCGTTGTTGGAGCCGCGGGCGGCGTTCGCGGCCCAACCTACAAATGAAGGCCTCGTTCAAGACTATATACACTTACACGTCTATGGAGACGTAAACAGTAGTTGAATTTGTGATGGAATCAAGATACAAGGTGCAAAACCTGCTTATAAATAGAGCTGTACTCGCCTCTAGGAGTGGACTTAAGTAGTTTGTGTTAGTTTTTCGAGATAATTACGGAAATTAAGAAAAGTCAAGGAAATTAAACCGAAATTCCATATTATCTCTGTCTGTCTGTTGCCGCTTCACGCTTCAACCACTGGGTCGATTTAGATGACATTTCGTATGCAATTCAGATAGTTGGAGTTCTGGGGAAGGACATAATAGGCTACTTTTCATCCCGAAATAAATCTATTTAACGTTAAATGAGAATTAATGTGAATGAAATATGATGATATTATTAGATGTGACACCTCAGTATTGGTAATTGAGGTGTCACATCTAATAATATCATCCCCAGAACTCCAACTATCTGAATTGCATACGAAATGTCATCTACTAATTTGTTAGCACCTTAAGTAGCTTTAATCTAAGTGTGAATTTAATTCTCATTGAAGTAAGTAAAGTTTGTATTTTATTTACTCGTATTGATATCATCTGCATGGCCATGGTCAGTGACTCCGGCATCTCTGAATCTCGAGGAATCAGCCTTCATGATGTCTCGGTTGACAGTCTCTGTGGTCGCCAGGTCACCGTGCACAAACGCTCTTGATCCATAGCCCTGCGAGCCTTGAGCGTACGCATTACTTGATCCACCAGCGTAGCCACTTTGCGAGCCAGCATAGCTGCTCTGTGAACCACTGGCGTAGCTATTCTGTGACCCACTGGCGTATCTGTTCTGTGACCCAGAGGAGTAGCCGCCTTGTGAACTCCATGTTTGCCCTCTCTGAGATCCCTGGCTTGAGTAACCGTTTTGTGATGCACTATTTCCATTCCTGAAATAAATTGGACTTTTTATCTTCACTACATACCTAGTATACTCGTAAAACAACTCGCTTTCTCTGTCCCTATATCCCTATGTATGCTTAAATCTTTAAAACTACACAACGGATTTTGATGCGGTCCTTTTAATAGATAGAGTGATTCAAGAGGAAGGTTTTCGTATACAATTTGTTATAGTTTAACACTCTATTCCCGCGGGAACGCTATAACCGAATTCCACGCAAACGAAGTCGCGGGCAGAAGCTAGTAGTATATAATTGACGATTTAAATTAAGGTGTTTCCTTGGTCCAAGTATGCAGCAGTACTTCTTGAAAAAATCAATAATGTCAATAGTGTCAACACTTCTTTTCAAGAAGTAGTGCTGCATACTTGGACCAAGGAAACACCTTTATTTCAATCGTCATAACGCAAAACCAATTTTATTTTTTACGCAGAATCTACGGCACGGAAAATTGTGAGAATTTTTTTCTCTTGATACGGAAGGTTATTCCTATCCTTAAAAAAATAATCCAGCACATTGTCATTTTTCACCCATAGCCAATTGTTGCGTTTTTTATAAATATTAGGTATAATATCTTCAATTAAACTTACGAGTTGAAAGTGCCTGCTTGCCCTCCCTGTGCCAGTGTGCCGTATTCTGTGCTAGTCTCGGTTTGTGATACAATATTGTGATGCTCATCGTACACAGTGGTCATGTTCTTCTCTCTAATGACGCTGTAGCCAGGCCTCAGCCCTCCTTCGTTGACTAAACCACCCTGGTATCCGCTGCTACTTTGCTGGGCTCCGTTGCTAAGGACCCCAGCCTGCGCTGCTGCATTTAACTCTCTTCGAATACTCTCCTGCTGTTCTATGGTGAGGCCTCCTCCTCTTGACTCGATCTCTCTGTAGCCGCCACCGGTCCTCCCTCCTTCTTGCCAACTGCTTTGACCACCATGAACTTGACCGATATTTTGAGCGTTCACATAGTATTCTGAAAACAAAATATGTTTAAGCAGGTAGTATAAAATATTGATTTTCAGGACGCAGGGATTTAAGCATTAGATTAATTAGTTCTTACTTTGTTCCTGCCAATTCCCAGCGTTGGATTTAAAATATTCCGCGTAAGAGCTCCTGAATTCGGTGTTGAGCATATCTGTAGAAAGAAAAGTGAGCTTTAGCATTTTAATCAATCATTTACTTATTAGGCGCTTGTCCGAACGCCCGCGCACGGACCTACTGCTTTTATTATAAGCCTTAGCAGCCACAACTTCGCCAGTGGCAGCGGCGGGCGTTTTAATAATAATAATAATACAATTAATCATTTATTTCGGACATATGTCCATATAAAGGTTAGTTACAAATACAAGTTACCTTAAAAACAATGTTAGTAGGAAGAAATAGCAAACTTGAATTGTTTTACAGACACGTTGTGCGCGACGATTGCACGCCGCGAAGTCGTGGCAGACCCGGTAGACGAGGAAAGTACTTAGTTGCAAATGTTCAGGATTGATTGATCGATCGTTTAATTTCCTGGACCGACCTTGCTTCTCCTTGATGAGCAGGGAGGCGTACTCGTTCTGCACGGCGAGGTTGTCGGGGTTGACGTGGCGCGCCACCTCGCAGCGCACGTTGCCCAGCGTCTGCGGCTGCACCAGCATGTACATCAGGTTCTCGCCTGGAAACGAACAAGAGACCTCATTCTTCTCTCCCCGTGTTACAGAGTGCTCGTGGTCAACTGTTGGCTCCGTTAAGCGCAGATGTCACTCGCCGTACGATATCTCGCCATATGACGGTAGGTTTAGTTCAGTCGGAACAGGGGGCAGGGTCATCTGCCCCCTGTTCCGACGGTCGCGGGTTTGAATCCCGCCAGGGGCAAACTTTGTGCGATGAGCACGATGTTTGGATGAGCACGAGTCATGGATGTTTGGTATTTATATAATCTATGTATTTATTTCTTCATATAATTGCTTATCTCGTTGTCTAGTCTAGTACCCATTGTACAAACTCTACTTAGTTTTGGGCTAGGCCAATTTGTGTCAAATGTCCCAAGATATTATTATTTATTTGCTGACGGAACTATGCGTTATGCGTTATAGGTGTTCCTACCTGTAAGGGTCTGATAGGGCCACATGATGTAGAACTCCGTCTCGTCGGCGGAGAAGTGCCCTTCGTTCTTGATGTTGTATTTGTGGATGACCTGCGGCCCGAGCTTGAGCTCGTCCGAGATGGCCGCGTCGGAAGCCTCGTAGAGCGACGCGTTGTAGTGCAACTCCGGGGGGTCAGAAGTACTGGAACAAAGTTATTAGTTACTTAGTTTGAATTACATTATTAACGTGCGCCTGTTCTAAAAGCTGAGCAAGCGAAAGAGGCTTAAAAGATAGGCCCCTGAGCGTAGTGACGCTTAACATATCAATGCACAAGACGATGAATTTGGATGAAAAAAATTGGTATGGAGATAGTCGGAGTCCCATTAGGCTACTTTTTATCCCGGAATAACGCATAGTTCCCGCGGGAA
The DNA here is from genome assembly GCA_963971205.1 of Aethes cnicana. Classification (NCBI taxonomy): domain Eukaryota; kingdom Metazoa; phylum Arthropoda; class Insecta; order Lepidoptera; family Tortricidae; genus Aethes; species Aethes cnicana. The sequence continues at coordinate 13,415,771 of OZ020278.1, read as the reverse complement.
CGCGATAACTGAATTCTACGCGGGCGAAGTCACGGGCAGAAGCTAGCTTGTTACAGAAATCGGCAATGTCGTTATTTACGTGCGCCTGTTTTAAAAGTCGAGCAAGCGAAGGAGACTTCAAAGATAGGCCCTGAACGTAGTGAACTAGTGAAGCTTACAATCAAAACACAACACTCAAAGTAACTTTGCTGCCGACACGCAACTTTGATCACCTCGCTACCAGCGAGAAAACATTCTAGATTGTGAGTTACCGGAAATTTCTCGGAATTTTCCTAACATTTTGAGTAATGTTTTAAAACTTCTACATTTCTATTTAAAATCAAGTAAGTACGATGATGATAAACAGAAATTTAAAAGGATATTTTTGATAAACGATCGCTTTCATATTTTTTCAATCGCTTTCCTAGGAAGCCGTGCTGGCCAAGTGGTTCGACCTCCACCTCGCATGCAGAGGGTCGGGGGTTCGAAACCGGCTCGCACCTCTGAATTTCCTTATATGCGAAATTCAATTTGAATTTACCACTGTGCTTTTCGGGGAAGGAAAACATCGTGAGGGAACCTGCAACCATCTGTGAAGTAATTCGAGGATGTGTGTGAGTCCCCAATCCGCACTGGACCCGCGTGGGGACTATAGCCCAATCCCTGATGAGAGGAGGCTTGTGCCCAGCAGTGTGACTTAAATAGCCTGCTGTGGTATTGGTGGTGGTGGTTTTGGTATGAAATTGAAAATCTTACCCAATGATAGTGAGCATGTCCTTGGCCAGCACGGATATGGTGAGGAGCTGGGAGTTGTCGTGCGCCGTGGCAGGTCTCTCGGGGTTGGTCGAGTTGGACTCCATATAGAACCTTATGTTGGACGCCGACGCCTCCACTTCGAGACTCACTTTGAAGTGGACCTGGCGAAACAAGAAGATCAAACTATGAGACTGTTCGTAATCACTAATAGAAAAAGCCATACATTTTGTAGGGAAGTGCAAAAAAATGGACTGTCCGTAAAGGATATTAGCGATCGAATGATGAAGTGCAGTTAATTCAAATGTAATGAAGTAGCAAGACGATGCTGATGTCGGCTCTACGCTGTCGGCAAGACATCAGGAGACAGAATGCTATCCTTATCGTTATTCATATGTAAGAGAGATAAATAATTGTCAAGGTCTTCTGTAAGATCCGGTACAGACGGACTGCAACCAAACTACAATTTCTATGAGACATCATACTGATGCAGTTGGTTTGCAGTTTTCATAATAATTATTGTTCAAATGAAGTCCGTCTGTACCGTAGCCGTGAGCCGATTGTAAGCATCATACATACGTGCTACTTCTATGTGCTCGTTACCTTTACAGCGGCCTTTACGGCAGAATAAACGAGTAATACTAGTGAATATTAATATTATGTTTACTCTAAAAGATTAAAATAGCAATGGCCTTACCTCTTCGCCAAGCGACAAAGGATTTCCCAAGTCGCATCTTAAAACAGAGGTCCCGTTGACATCTTTAAGGCTGATGGAGCAGTACACGGAGTCAGCATTTCTAAGCCGCTCCATCTTGGCGTAGGTAACTCCGGTGGGGATTTTGAGGTAGTAGGCGGCTTCGAATGCGTCCTCCCCGCTGTTCACCACTTTCACATCTATGACGATGTATTCTCCGGAACCCAGCACGTAGTCCGTGTTGATGTTACTGTGAAATTGTAGGCCTATTAAGTTTTGTTGTTGAAAACATTATAGGTAATATAAGAAAAATTTTACGACCTATATAATAGGTCGACGTCAGCTAGTTATATGAGGAAGACGATTATCATTTACAAAAAGTCGACAATCGTCAGAAGCATGCAATAAGGATTTGATGGCGTTTGAACGGCTATCATTAGGGGTAATACGTTTTTATTATACAAAAATGTGAGAAAGCGTCTTCAAATTTGAATTCTGATTATACTTGGTACTTTAAAAAAACTCAAGCCAAGTAATCGGTCCAACAACGAAAGAAAAATTAAACAAATCATCCACATAGGTCGACTTACGAGGACGCTTCCATAGTCAGATTGGGGATGCAGACGTTATCGGGCCCGCAGTTCTTCTGGATGTTCAGGGAGTCCACAGCGGAGACGCTCTGGGTCTGGTCCAGCACTGGCGGCACGACGTTGCCGGCCGGTTGGCTCACCAGGTTGTACGTCATCTTCACCTCGATCGGGGTCAGCTTGTCACGGATTTCTTCCTGGAATTAGAATTGGAGTATTTGAGCTTTAGTTATCAGACTTGATATTTAACATCGTGATTTACAAAGGAGGAAGCAGACTGTGTTTAGGAAATTCCAAGTAGCCAAGTTTATCAAACTGGCTTAAGATTACAATCGTGATTTACACAAGACGAAGCTAAATGTGTTTAGTCTAAGTTGCCAAGTGGTTTCATATTATCTTTGATTCGTAGGTTGAGTATGTTTAAAGAGATATAAGTACGTTTAAGAGGTGTTATATTCCGCCTACTTAGTGTTAGACGTGCTCAGTATATTCTAAACGTAGTGCCTTAAGTGTTGGGCAATGGGAAAATACTTACCTAAGTATGTAAACTATTAAGTCGGGATATTACAAACGCTTATAATTTAAAAGCGAAACATATGTAAATGTATTTTGTACTTGTTATAATTAACCTAATTAAGGCAATAAAGACTTTTTTTTTTCTCCTTTAAAGGTGCGTCTATATTTAGCGAATGGGCAGCTCGCGAGCACCGGATCGCTGCAAATTCGATAGATCTGAAGCTATGTATGGTATGGATTCCTTACATCAAGATAGACCGTGAGCCTCTTGCACTCCTGTTGTCCCTGCAGCAGCATGATGTTGGTCCTGTACACCGACTCCCCGCGCTCCGTCAGGATCCTCTTGGTCGTCGCCTGTCGCGAGTCCAGGTCCAGGCTTACTTGGAATTCTAGAAGCAGAAGACACGAATAGTTCGCTTTCCTTCTGTGTCGACAATGTACCACAAAGTTTGCTAGTTGTTGCCGAATTCTAATGACCTCCTTGGACTTTTTTTGGTGGGAACTAGATTAAGTTCTATAGTGCTATTTATTATATGAACTAATTGTACACATAAAAATGTAGTGCAAAACGTGCCCGCTAACATCAATGTGCTATACCAATGATCTAGAATGAATTGCATTACTTTTGGTGAATATCTGGATGACGGTTGCCAATGTTTGTGCTACTCTGCACTCACCAAAGTAGCAGATGTATCCTTCCGCTTGGAAAAAAGAATAAATGTAGTGACAATTTCAGATTTAAGTCAAATTAACTACCTAGAAGGTTAACAAATATAGTTGCCTAGGCACGAACTACGAGTTTGTGGCTTTCGGGGTGGAGACCTAGAGTCTACTTGATAAGGTCATGGGGCAGAGAGGCGCTGGGACTCCATAGGGTGTTAGGGAAGTGCTTGAGGGAGGGATGGAAGACAGAAATTAATCGTCATACAAAATGGAATAGAAATTGAACTGATTGAAGGATGACATTCAATCGTGTACTAAAATATTAGGTAGACATTGTAAAACCAAGTAGCAAACGCAATTAGCTAGCTGCAGCACTATACCTAACTCCTAACCAACTCACCTATCTGTCGATCCACGTTGATGCCGTCGTATCGGAGGCAGTACATAAGGTCGGAGCAGGATGCTTTAGTGCCGTTCTGCGTGGTGCACCGCTTGTCTGTCAGAGAGATCAGCTTCGTGTCTCCCATGAACCTCACCTCCGCCATCACCTTCACCACGGGCCGAGCCCTGAAAACAACACGTTGCAATGAAATAAGAAATTGATGGACAATTACCGATAGAGTATGCGAAAGCTTGCTTATACAAAATTAATTCGTTAGTTCACCGATGCAAAAATATAAACGTCTTTCTCTAAAACATCGCTTATAATCTGATGCTAATTACTACTCAATAAAAATCCCAGAAATTATTATTAATTAGCTAGGTAGTACATATAAGTGATAGAATACTCACTTCAAGAAAACAACGCTATCAGACTTGTAAGCTCCGACAGCAAGGTCAGTATAGTTGTTGTTGTCTAGATCGACTCCACCGGAGAGCGAAAAGCCGAAGGTCCTCAGAGTGGGAGAGATCTCCTCGGCGGTTATGGCCTGGGAGTACTTCTCTCGGATTCCCTTCTCACTGCCTTGGTAGATGTACACCACTCCTCGGCCGTTCTCGCCGCCGTACGGGGCACCCACTGCGATATCTGGAATCGTGAACATTTCTATTAGACATGATCTTTTTATAGGAATTTAAATCCTAATTATTTTTTGTTTTGAACAAAACTTTGTAATAATTACTTACATGCTAATAGTGACTATAGAAATTTCAATTAAACAAAATTTGCAAGTATTATGTTAGGTCATAGCGTCATTTGACTAATGAGTACTAATGACGACCATCATACGGATGTAAATGTAATTTTATGTAGATGATCATATTCAACTCATTTCAATAAAAGTTGGTACAGGCATCGGCACGGAACTTGAACGGTGGCCTTCGATGCGCAGAAGTCAAAAATAAGGTCTCATCGGCAGAGGGCGCTTTATCATGCGCGTACGCTTGCGCATGATAAAGCGCATCGGCAGAGGGCGCTTTATCATGCGCAAGCGTACGTGCATGATAAAGCGCCCTCTGCCGATGGTCGTTCGTCCTAAATATGCGCAGAAATTCCCTCTACATTCGCTCACCGCGAAGATCCGTGCCGTGACCTGTAACTTTCCTCAGAATCCTACTTTATACTTCATGAGAAATAAAAATTAAATACGAACCTCCGAAACCATCATAGTTGATATCACCGAGTGATGCAACTGCCAGACCAAACCTGCCTCGGGAAACCTCGCCGGTACGGGTATGACTCTTCATGAAAGACTGTAAAATGACAAGAATGGAACATCTAAGACCAAGTCCCGCAAAACAATAACAGTCTTTGATGTAACTGTTAGAAAAAAGCCTAAAAGAAGTATAAGACAATTCAGAATCTGGAATGGAAACTCACCCTATCTCTTCCTTGGTAGAAGACTTCGATGCTTCCATGCTCGAAGCCGTCGACCTTAGGCTTAGTATACATTGGAGCGCCGACGATGATGTCATCGGTACCGTCTCCGTCGATGTCACCGGCGGCCAAGCTGTAGCCGAAGTAGGCACCGATTTGAGACCCGCTGATGTTCCTGATATTTTGGAGCTCCCACGTGTACAGGACGACCTGAAAAGTTGTAAAGTAGATACCTAATAAATTAGATTACCTATATTAAATAGAGAGAACGTGGAGACATCGATACCTCATAGCAGAGACTAATATAGGGTGCCATCTATTTGACATAATTCTTTTTGTCCGAAACTGTTTACGCATAACAGGCTTCGCATAATTTATTTACGCCGAATCTTGACTTTGCCGAATATTTATTAAGCATAATTCTAAATTGGCCGAATAGGTGTTTACCCGAATATTGTGTTGGCATAATGTTGACTTGGCCGAATTTTATTATGCATAATATTGTTTGGCATACTAGTAATTTAGCAGAATTTTGATAGGACGAAATATTGTCCGAATTTATGTCCGAAACAACATTTAATGTAGAGAGCGCCAAAGTTCATATAAAATTGCTAGTCCGAAAACTGGAATTCCGAAAACGTATGTCATAAACGATTTTAGCTAAGTATAAAATTTTGTATGATATAATTCGTTCAACATACTTATCTGTATTAGATAGAGTTCGGCAGTTCACGGTGTGCGGTAACACCAAAGTTTGGAGCAAAATCGACTCGCATAGGTTAGGTTAGGTTATTTTTTATATAAGTAAACGAATATAATTTAGTAAAAATCCTCCCTCTCCCTATTTAGATAATCATCGATGTTATACAGGATACTCATTTAATTAAATCGGCGAAAATAAAGATATGCGAAAGTAGTTTTCGGCGTAACAAATTTCGGCGAAAGTAATTTTCTGCCTAAATAATATTCGGAATTCGAAAATTATGCGTGAATACTATTCGGCGTATATAGATTATGCATAATAGAATTCGACGAAAAATCGTTATGCGAGATTAGTTTCTGCGTAAACACTATTATGCCTATACTGATTATGCAAAATCGAATTCTCCAAAAAAAATTATGCGTAAACAAGGGGAACCACTAATATAATCAACACACACCGTCTACGTTGATCAGTCTCAATTGAAGTTCGGTAACTCTCTTGTAGTACTAAGTTTACTCAGATGAAGATCCTCCCATAGGAGCTTTGTGGTTCTTACAAGAAATGGCTCCTAAACAATTAAATACCTATACTAACCAAACCCCTCAGATCGTTTCCTCTCGGCACAGCCACAGCCACTCCCTGCTCCCCTTGCCCAGCAAAGTCTCCAACTGTCATCGAGTACCCCATGTACTGGTCATCATACTTCGGGCTGGCTTCAGGAGTCGCAATGAGCACCGGCCGGGAGCTCGTGCTTTGGGAATACACTTGACCTACAAAGATGACAAGAGTAAGTAGATGATCGAACGTGAATGAATTTACGTAGATGATATCATGTTTCGTAAAAACAACGTTGCTGTGTAAAATTGCATGAATCATCCACGTAAATAGTCAATGACAATGAACGACAACATAAAACATAATGACAACATGAATAATTTTAGGATGATCGATGATTTCAGCTCTTTAGAATTCTCAGCGTTTAAAAAAGCATTTCTTTTTTTCTAAGCAAGTGGCGCTCGTGAAGCCAAATGTTAACTTTCTTTCTATTTCGTAAAATATGTTTAGATATGCATTTTACAAAATTTCACCAACCTTCTTTCGGTAAAGAAAAGGTTAAAAATTTCAATTAATTTTGTTTAATAAAGCAACAATATTTTTTGTTAAATGGGTGAAGCGTTAAAATATTTCCCGCAGCCGCACCTTTATCGTACCTACATATGAATTTTGAAAACTTTGAAATTTCAAACCTAAACCACAGGTACTTACTATAATAATTATGAATTATATTTAAAACAAAATTGAACCGTCAAAAGTACACGAAAATAAACTTAGTTATTAAACAGAACACAACTCACTTCAACATACGAGTACCTAATGAAAGTTACCAATTTAAATGATTTATTTCTATCCAGAAGTAGTGGGAGTCTATACGAAACAATCTCAATGGAGTGAAGTAGCTGTATGCTCGTCGAAATGGGTACTCAATGTAAACAGTATAGGCAATTGACGTAGATAATGTTGTTTTCACAGAAAATGGTATAAGTATTTTCTTCTGAGAAAAATGTTTTACACCATGACTCGATGAAGCAAATGAAACTAAACTATTCATATACATGAATGAAATAACAATAACCAAAATAATGAATAGTTCAGCAGTACAGTCAGAATATGTAATAAATCTTAATCTGTTAGTTCGAGGGTAATTCTCACTAGAATAACAGTTTACTATACTAAATTAATTATTAAGTACTTAAATCCCAATAAACGATTAGTGTACACAACTAAAGGGTTACCGCATCCATCCGGGATCACCGGCGCTACTAACCCCCTTTCCTCTAATTAGGAGTATTTTTGGAAAGTAGAGACGTTTGGTATTAATTTCATATCCGGTTGTTAGTAGAATTTTCTCAAAGGGACACAGTGTTACAGTTTTACTCACGAAGGCGGTTAGCCAATTAAGTTCATAAATGATGATGAAGACGGTGGAAATGACGTAGCTTCAAGTTCTCCAAGGCTAAGATATCATTGTCTTTGAATTTATGAGAATCTTCATCAAAGGCTTTCATTATGTAATAATTGTCTAATTCAACCTATTTACTATCTCGTGCTTCTCCCTTGAATCGAAAAACTTCATTTGACACGATCAGTGAACTCTCTCTATTCTTCAGCTCTAAATTAGCATGGCCGCGTTCGTGAGAAACCTAAATTAGTGGAATTATCTCGAACATTAGCAGAATTAAGATTTAAAACAACTGTAAAATGTTCTCAAGGCATTAGGATTAGGCGCTCGGAAGCCTCGCTATGTTATTCGGTTACACATGTTAAATGGTCCAGCGACTTGTTCACTTTTACCTTCCTCCGGTATTTTCATATAGTGGCTGTTGAATTGGTGGCTAGGATCAATTGATATTGTTCGCCCTGTGGATGCATTAACATTTCAGAATACACTTCAATCCTCCACTCTTCTGCGCTTACACTTTTACTATCCAAAACTCCATTATTAAATTGAAGATCGTTCAATCAAAGAATGATTTTGGAAGAAGAAAAAGAAAGATAAGATAAAGGGCGGTTCTGATATGCTTACCTTGCCAATACCAACTGCCAGGAGCTCCCATAAACAGTCTTTGGCCATCCTGAAAGTAAAGAACATATAAGATTAGCAGCGATCTATCATCATAAAATGCATGTCATTTTCGGAGAAGGAGTGGATGGAATCTTATGAAACATTGTATAAATGATATGTAAAATCTCTCATCTAGGCAAGATGTTTCGTATTTGCTGAATAAATATTTTTTACTTATTTGTACTTTGTACGTGTCATCGTAAAATCATTTAAAATTCACTGAAATTTTTACAAGCAAGCACTTAGCGTATTGCAATGAAGCACTTAAATTTCCAATACAAAAGTCCGTCAGCACATGGCAGTTGGATTTAACGGCTGAATCGCTACGCATCCGAGATGCTTCTCGAGTGCACTCTCAGACAGATAATAAAACAAGGCATAGCTCACTTAACATGTCATCGACTCCGTGTAAAATTAACTACGGTTGATTTAAGTAACTTAAGAGGTTTTGAGGATTTGTTTCCAATTCCATTAGATAGACAAACTGATATTGGCAGGCATATAGATACTGAAGTTGAAAGGAAAGCGGCGTATGTTTGCAAAGTACGTATTTTAGGTAGGACTAAATATTTTAAAGAAAGTACAAATCAGAAACAGAATAGAGCCTCCTGAACCCAGCGATGACATAGGTAAGTTACAAAAACTGGTCTAGTTGCTAGTAAAAAGGATTTCACTTTAATAAAGCTGATTATCCTTTTTAAACACTAAGCTCCAGATAAAATCGATCCGACACTTTTATTTACGCACATTACCTACCAAGTGAGGACTAGGTACTTATGTAGAGCCATCGTTTAAACGCGATAGTTTACGACTAGCATACGCATTAAGACTTTTATGGCATCACTTATGAAGTTATGATGTAATGTTGTTCTGATTGTATGGTGTCATGATTGATAAGAACACGAGTTTAATTTCGTAACTTTGCTGCGTCGAAGTGGAGCACTGCCATCAAAATTGCTTAATAATTTAGTCTTGAGTTTGCGGGATATTTCGTATCGTACTTACTAGCAAAGCAAAAATAAACAAATTAAAACTAGATGATACTAAAATTCCCCAGAGATACACCGTGTGAGCACCAAAAACTACAAAAAAGGACCCCGAACATCCCCGTGTGAACGTGGCCGATATCTCAATGAAAGACGGACGCTTTGATAAAAACTCCACAAAAACTAGCCGAAAAAAATGTTTAACATGTGTCCCGTTGTGTTGATCTTATTTTATCTATCTATTGAGTCGTGATTGGATTTACATTTTAAATAAACAGTGGCAGTTTTAATCGTTTAATTTTCATGTAATGTGTGCTTATTTAGGTTTTTCCTCAAGAGTAATATCTTTTTGGTGCTGCATTTGGTGTTGCCAAAGTTAATTAGGCTATAGTGGCTATTTTCCATCATCAGGTGGACCTTCTACCTGTTTGTCCATCTATAGCAATAAATAAGAAGTTTTCTCAATCCATACTAATATTATAAATGCGAATGTATCTCTGTCTGTCTGTCTGTTACCTCTTCACGCTTTAATCGCTGGATCGATTTGGATGAAATTTGGTATTGAGATAGTTGGAGTCCCGTCGGAGACCTTGGAGAGCTACTTTTTATCACGGAAAAACGCATAGTTCCTGCAGGAACGTGATAACCGGATTCCACGCGGGCGAAATCGCGGGCAGTAGCTATAGTACTTAGTAATTCAATCCTGTGTCATCTTAAGGAACAATAAAAGCTAGGACATCGGGCATCGGATCGTGCGCCCGCGCATCGCAATGAATATGCGATGCGATGTCAGCCCTTACTTGGCCGGCGCCTGGGCCCTTTGCAGACATGCTAATTTGCAAATACCTATTCAAATTAAGTTTTTAAGGCATGAAAGTTTCCGTGGTTTTCGCAAAAAAATAGCTATTCTGATCATTCGAAGGTTTGGTCTTTAGTTAGCTTTAATGTTAGACCCTCTCTCTATACCTACAGGCCCAGTGCGGATTGGGGAAGAAATATTTTAATTTATCCCCTTGTTGTTGTTTATAATGTTTAGGTCACTTGTAACAACAATCATTTGCGTTGCCGAACCAAATCTTTTTTCAGTACTGTTTAAAATCAGTAGGTACCTATCAGTTTTATACCGTGTTGGAAGTAACAGGATGTACCGATTTTAATCTCGTCCTACTACTACTACTACTACTACAGCCTATTTTCGTCCCACTGCTGGGCACAGGCCTCCTCTCATCACGAGAGGGATTGGGTTAATCTTGGGTTATCACTTAGAATTAACTCAACATTTTGGTCTTCTCATGGGAAAAATACAGCATATTATGTAGAAAAGGACCGACGTTCAGTGTAGTAAAGTCTTAATTTGCATAAATAACAACTTGCGTCAATTTTACAACAGCACAGTTAAACAATAACGAAAGCGGTAACTAACGGGCACGCTTTGTCAACAAGGCAAGGATTAACGAGAGCCAACGGCCGCGGGTTAGCGGTCGTAAAGGGGGTATAATTGAATGTTAACCTGCGCGTGCGCAGGAATGTACGAATGGCTGAATTAGACTAGAAACAAGGGCATATTCAGAAGTGCTTTTCTTATTCGTTGTAGATCAAGAGCAAGTGACGAGACACTGTGTCGTCGGCGAAGATCAGTGATGTTATTTTGCCAATAAACGAATGGGGGAGAAGGGGACAGGAAGAATATAATCTGAAATGTATTGCAGTGTTAGGAGTGAAGAAACTAGTAAACACTATTCGAAACGAGAAACACACTTCAGGGAACTTTTACGGCTTGTACACGGTAATATCCAAAGAAACCGCTCGAGACCATAAATCAACACGAAACCTCCTCATAGCAAAGTTTACTACAACAATGGCAACACCACCGCACCTAACATGACCGTTATTGTTTCTTAGGAAATCTAAATTTTCATTTGGCGCAAAACTTTAATTTTCCTATAATGATCTGTCTTGTAAAGTTGGGATGTTCTAAACATGCTTTCAAAAACAAGACACAACAGCGCCCTCGAATTTGACTCAGAATTCTGAGCAGTTCTGGGTAACGTGCGATAAAACATTAATGCAACTCCGTTGTATATGAACACGATGACGGGAGTAAAAAGTTTTATAACTATAGAACTACCAGATTACCTACTTACTGCTACTGCAGATGTCAGTGGTAAAACAACGGACCGAAGTGCAAACGTTGGTAAAATCAGGCTTTAGGTAGGTAATAATTTTATTAATCGCTTCGAAAGTTTACCAGCCCTGTTTATAAAAACAAACACAAAAGGGTAAGCTCATTGAATTGCACCGAGTATAAAACGTCTGAGACAAATCCTTATTCCGCTTATAGTAGCGGTCAACGCATCGCTTCCCGCCGAAGCATTGTCTGCAAATAGCCCCTATACGTGGCCACTACCATGTTTGCCGAGGGATCGAGACATTGTAGTGACAACCAACCCTGTAATACAAAGGACAGAGTTGCAATAAAATACAAATGTGGCATATTTCCGAATTTATATGTGACAGTTTAAATGCGAACCTATATGGATATGTTTAAGAAATCATACGGTTATATTAGCCTTGAGGCTTGGTCGCTTCTGAAATAGGAAATAAGCTCATGAGTTTATATCATTACAAGCCGCAGCGGTAAGAATTAAAGACTCAACATGCTACTTATGGCAATGTGTCGGCTAACAGGATACCTGTCTTTCAAGGTACTTTTTATATGACCTAATGACGGATGAGATGAATATCTTTAGCTGTCACATACCGGAGCTATTCAAGCAAGACCTTAGAAAAGTTAGAAACCGGGATGAAAGTAGCAAATCTGTTTTCACCTTGTGCATCGCAGATGCAGGAGTGATGTTTAATGCCGCGTATATTTAGTTCCACGGGAGCTTTACGGCCCTATTGAGGGCGATACAGGAAACTGTTCGTTATGGTGTGAATGGAAACCAATAAAGTAGCCTCGAACGAGGTTTTATGGATTTTTACGACCCTGGCCTTGTGCTAAAGTTGAAGCTGTATGTATGTAGTTCATGACTGCAAATGAAGAAAATGATCAACACAAACAAAAAACATTACAGTAGCGCTTTGCTATACAGAGATGGATGGGTAATATCAGAAAGCACATTTAAACCTTTGTGAAAACACTTCGTTCGACGTATTTCGGTAACCTGCAATACAATGACGAATACACACGTACAATTTTGTAGAAACCACAGGTACGAGAGGAACGCCATTCAAAGCTATAAAAATACTTGTCGGCATCCAAACGGCATCCATTTCAGCAGAACTTCAAGCAACTAAAAACCTTTAGCTACCTTTAGCGCGTCTCAGCAACAGATTACTCAACGTTATCGCAGATCAGACACTATAGGCACTTAGCGAATCCCGTCACGTAGAGATCGCTTCTCGCCAGATTTGCTGGACTACCAGCACGACACGATTAATATGGCGCACGGAATAGGCTATAATAGACTTTGCATCCACGGCGTAAGAGCTTCACCGAAAGCCATGTTTAGTTTTGTCGTGCTGTAACGCGTCCGCTGGAACGGCTGTTGTCTCGGGGTCGATTTACTGGACTAACCTCCTGTTTACGAGTTCATTTGAAATGCAGTGGTGGTAAAGTAACGACTACACTAATCTGACTTGGAATGTTGTTGGTCTAAATATTCAACGCACCTAGTCCTATTTCTTCTTATACCTCTCTAGTGAGGTTAGAAGTCAACTATGCATATTTTCGATCTGTACGGTTGTAATCCTCCTCGTGATCCACTCACGTATGCAGAGCAACCACGATTTATTTCAACGGCCGATTGAGGTAGAAACCTGCGACTTAATATACTACTATCTACATAATTATTTTCTTGAATAATTACGAAAATTTAATAAAATTGTAATAGATCCCACAGTCAAACCGTGTAAACTTTTTTTGGGACACTTTTTCTACGTAGTTAAAGTTTTTGTATTCTTTAATAAAATAAAGAAAAAAACCTGCAAAAAATGGGTTTATTATCCGCCCTATTTGTTCCTGAAATTGCGACTTTAAGTGAATGAATGTTGTAATTGCGATTTACGAAAACCGAAAACATTCTTTCACACACGAATGGTGTGATAAATAAATAAAAATAACCATAACCTATTTTAGTGATGCGACTTCGCGACATCCCACACGATAAGGATTTTTATTAGGGGTCCTTGTGGTGCCAGAATTAAAAAGGGTCGTTTATGAGGTGAATTTTAATATGGTTTTATTTAGGTTATCCGACGTTTTACCCTTTGAATTTATGATCGGGAGATAATGTTTTATGTTGAAACATGACTTTTCTATGAGTCTAAATCTTGTGACTTGTTTTGATCAAACAAATAATAACAAAATTCTATGAGTGATTTTGTTATTATTTGTTTATTAGGAAAACATCGTGAGGAAACCTGCACGCATCTGCGAAGTAATTCAAGGATGTGTGTGAAGTCCCCAATCCGCACTGGGCCCGCGTGGGGACTATAGCCCAGCCCTCTCGTGATGAGAGGAGGCCTGTGCCCAGCAGTGGGCCGTAAATAGGCAGTTGTAGTTGTAGTTGTTTATTTGCCCTTGTTGTAATAGTCGATAAAATATACTATTCTATCGAAACAGAAAATTAAAATCGAAAGATTTTATATTAAAAACGCCTTATATTTTATGTGGCATTTTGAAAATTATGAATCTTTTACTTAATTTTATTCCTATGTCTCAATTCAAATTTCCTTTTTGGTGGTTGCCTTTTGCGAATCTATTAAATTTCTCGCTGTGACCTTTTTGGATTGTCCATGCGCGCGCGCATCACCAAATACGCGTTATTACCATCTTCATTAGCAATTTAAGAGTTATAAGATGATTTCTCGGAAACTGGCTCTCGTGACAAATTGCAGGCTTTACGGTCATTACGGCAAATTGTCCGTAAAAAGAGGGTTTATTTCATTAAAGCGTAAATTGTGGTGCGCTTTCAATATTTTATAAGGTGACTTGATATTATCGTAAATGGAAGAAAATTTAGATTGGTTGTTTTTTCGTAATGGGTGTATTTAGAGAGTTCCCTGTACGCTCCTTTCTCCATACAAACGTGGTTACGTTTTAATTCGCAAACTACTTACCAGATTGGCACCAAATTTTACAAGAAATAGTGGAGCAGAGATATTAGTGTCCAAAATACACTCTGTAATAAATTGAATAACAAAGAAACTAGGGCCATTTTAGTTTCCTCCATACAAACTTCAAAATTCAGTTTTTTGGCTGTAATTTAATTGTGTTTTATTTTACCACGACGTTTACTAATTTCGGACACCAACCATAATGATTTTAATATGTGTACGTTGTTTCGAGTCAATCTGTTTAGTAATTTGGGAATAAAATCGAAAATACGTTTGTATCAAAAGTTGAGAAACGCCGTGCGTACAGCACTCTTAACTATTCATTTTCGCGCCTCTAAATTTCACTATCCAATGAACGAGACGAAGAACGTTCCCATTGAACGTAAATTCCCTGAGCCACAGATTACATAGGAATGCATGGTCAATATTTACAAAATACTGAACGTATTCTTAAGTCTCTACCGAGGTAAATCAAGAGCTTTTATTTCACTCTACATGCAGTTAAATTTATTTCAGAAATGAACAAGAAACTCATGTAAAACGTGATGCGCGGCCGTGGGAATACGTTATTTCTGCCATGTCGTACTAAAGATCGCATCGCACGTGACCGGCCTGCGCGCGCGCTTATGAATTATTGAAAACTTTTATTGTCCGCACAAAAACACCGGCTCCTATTTCGAAATAGTACTCAATATAGAGAATTGTTTTATTGCTGTTTATGCGACTCTATATTTGGGACAATTGGATTTTTAAGCAGGCCCCGGAGATGTGAGCGCCGCTCATGAATAGCAAAGGTGTGTAATTATAATATAAATATAAATGGACAAGCTTTATTTATTTATCTTTGACACCTGCTTTCTATAAGGTAATAAGTAATGATATAAAGACTACAGATTGGAACTGTACACGTTTGTATTTATACAATTCTTAGTAATCTGCTGTCAAATGATGAGTGGGTGTATTATATCAGCAACAATAAAACAACAAAGGAATTTTAGTAAGAAAGGTCAGTTTTATCATATGGTGTGGGTTTGAAACGATATACCTAGTGTAAGTAAGTACTAAAAAATCAGATTAACTTACCCTAGAAAGTGCTGCAGAAAATCCAGCTTGGCATACACCGGTCTTGCGCTGTCCGTGACTCGCTGAAATAAAATCTTTTATTAGTTTTTACGACACGGTTTGAAACGTGATTGTTTACGTTACAGTAGATACTGCAGGCATGTAGAAGCGGAGGCGGCGAAAGCAGGTTAGTTTCGCACCTCAAGAGGAAATAGGCCTGTGGGTTCTAACCCCAATAGGTACTTAGATGGATCATGGACTAAATTTATCACTAGTTAAGATGTAAAAAACTTCGTGCGTAAATTTACTGAATCCCCGTAGTCACACTGACTGAAATTTGGAAGGTACCAACCAAAGTCTTCGCCATTTTCCAAATTTGGAAAATCATGCCGGGTTTTTGGAACTCAACCTTTTATTCATCTAATAAGTGGAAGAAGCGACAGGGGTGGAAGGGGTATTATATAACAGCTACCTTATGACAAAAGCAGAGGTATTAACATGACTTGGTTCTATCTAGCTAACATCTACACGAAACAAATTTCACGGGTGTACCACGCACGACAACAATTTGGTTTGATAGCTATAATTTTGTATGTACAGTACATAGAAAATATGTAAGTTCGTCGATAGAACATTCATTGCTTTGAGCTTAGTGTTCCGTAGCAAAAATTTATATTTGAAACCTTCTTTATTTTAAAATCTGAATTGACAGCTCTATCGAAGAAAGCATTTAAAGGGCATAACTCAAATCAAATAAGTTAGTGGGAAACTATGCCTTTGATTATACACAGCATTGAATGCTGAAACATTCTCATTTCAAAATGGAAACTTAATGCCAATTTTCGGAACACTAAGCTTATCTTCGAGATGTTGAATGAGGGTGCTGATTATAGAATGGATGAAACATTTAGTGAAACAATGTGTCCGATCAGATGTGGCGAGATGACGAAAGCAACATTAGATAACGTGCCGACGTGTACCACATCCATCAGTGCGCTGTTACGGGGAACCAACCGTCCGTCCGACTTACTCACCCTCGTCCACTGAAGGGAAATCTAGAGAAAGACAACACGTAGAAATAATAGTGTCATACATTTACACATTTATGGGGCATAAACACATTTTGACACTGATTGACAATTATGTGGACAGGGACACTTAAATTGTATTTGGAAGTGTAGTAACCACACATAAATATAGTCATGAATGAATACGCAATATTAAATAAATAATAATACATCCAAGACTTTTAATACTGAAGTTTAAACGTGACTCCATAAATCAATGTTCGACATGCCACGGGCGCACGTCGCGCGCTCAATCCGCCATTACCGGCGGAAGTGACGTGAATTCGCACTTTTTCACATTTTGCACGCTATCATGAGTATTATATTTCAAAATATAAGTATGCTTTAGATTTTATTCCGAATAAAATACCTCATATTTCCATTATTAATTGTATTTTCTAAAAGTAGCCCCACGTTGGGCGCCACTTTGTAAAATCGTCTATTTTAGACTTTCTCTGTCTAAAACACCAATTGATGTCTCGATGATATTACTTCCCAGATTGATACGAGTGCTATGACATCCCAGCTCCTAAAGTATGATTAGGTACCCAATGACTTTTATAAAATGATCTCCCATTTACAATATTCAAGGTGGTTTATCTTACTAATATAATAAAACTGAAAGTTTGTGTTTGGCTGTTTAGATATTTGTTGCTCAACCACGCTAAAACGGCTCAACCAATATGCATGAAATTTGGCAAACAGATAGTTTGTAACCTGGAATAAGCTATAGGATATCTATTATCCCGGAAATCCCTAGAAATCCTAGAATAATCTAGGAAACTCATTAGAGGGACCCCGGAAGAAGACTTTGGATTAAAATCCCGGGAATCCCACAAATCCCGTAATCCCGGGAATTCCGGAAAAGGTTTTAAAAGTATCCTGGAAAAGGGGCTTTGGAAATATAGTGTTAAATTCCCTGTAGACGAAGTCGAGGGTGAAAGCTCGTAAAATATAATACTTACGTGTACGACACGGAGAGTATTCGTTGATCTCGCGAGGGTCGGCGTTGGAGGAGGGCGCCACGAAGCAGGAGCCGACGGGGTCCCGGTGCTGCAGCTTGGCGTTCACGAAGGAGACGTAGCGAGGCGCACACGCCTGTGAGAAAAAGAGATAGAACGTGAGACACGATGATCCAGCTCTCTTATACACATGGATGAGAGAAACGGATTTCAGTCAGCTTCTAAAGTGGAGTGTAGGGAAATATAACCAAATTCCATTCCATGCCATGGTTTTTAGTCGAGAGGACAACCAATTGATAATTTCTGTATAGTAATATTACGCCTGATTCTATCAATATTTTTTTATATTTAGTTTATTCCAAAGTTTAAAGTTGGAAACAACAGACCATATAAGTACCTACCTATGTAAATATCATGCAGTATTTTATTTTTAAATTACACTATCTACTCTACCTAGGCACATAATCTTCATACCTACATGCTGAACTTAAAGTACCTAACCTAAGACAAATTAGTTAAACTTCTCTAAACTAATAAACCTCGGATTTCACGTAAATTTTTATGATTTACAGCTGACAACTAAACCATAACAAGGTATCGTCGACCTTCGTGTGGAATTATTATGTTTTTAATGGTGTGAAGTTATGGTTATCTCCGGAAATAGTAATCCGAAAGCGTCCGTTTATGAACCGTCCGGTACATCCCGATCCTGGAATAACAAACGTAAGCTCTGTAATCCTTTTTCTAGGGCTGCCACTCGCATTAAGTTAAAGGAATTAAAAACATGCGTATAGTAGATTTAAATCAGTGAGACATTAAATTACTTATGTGTGCATGTGTACCTATGCGTGTGTGTCTATAAACCTGCTTTATTGTAAAAAGCCTGTTAACAAATTTCGACATTAACTACATTATTCTCGCAAATACTATGAAATAATCACGTTAGTGTTCTTTGTCTGTATTAAGATCTATAAACTTGCAACTCTCGTGATAAGCTACCTGTGTATTGTGATGGTAGGTACAATGTCCTTCGACAACAAATTTGATCATGAGAGAAAAAAAACCATTTCATGATGGCTGAAAGAAGTCGTTGTTTAATGATTGGGGTGCATGTTTACCCGATATGCAGTTTGTGCCCGAATTTTATTTTTCTTAGGTATTCATAAGTCAATAAAACTACAATATTTTTCAGTGTCTCTCCACCATGCGACAACCCTGGCGTCCCCTGAAAACAAATCAAATGAAAACAGTCGCATGTGCGCGTGCGCAAGTAATAGAGAACAGACTAATGAGTGTTATGGAAAACAAACACGCATCTGGCGGAAACCGAGCCGCTACAATGTAGTTCGGGACCGTAAGCGGCTATATTAAGAAACGATTAATTTTTACTAACTCGATTTTTACTAGCTCTGGCCGTCCGTTGCTCTGAAAGCTGAGCCACTCGAAGAGTTGTTGTCATTATTTGATGAAGACTTGTTTCTGTCCCACATTGCTCGTAAAAAGTGATGACCAAAAAGGTAACATTCACGAATCGCGACTGCGCACTGGAAAGCTAACTGCCGATAGGTTTTTTTTATGTCGATGGTATAGGCAAACGAACGCACAGCCCACCTGATAGTAAGTGGTCACTGCGGCCCATGGACACCGAAATCCTTTGATCCCCATAAGAAACCATAAGATCTCGAATGCGTTGCTTACCCTGAGGCCTAAGATGGAATGCCTCTGTGCCAGAAATTTCACCGGCTGCCAAGACGAATAGAAGCGATGAGAGTGGCAATCTTTTGGATGCGGCGTAAGCAGGTCAGTGTGGTGACCCTTGGGAGAGGATATGTTCAACAGTGGACGTCTGTCGGGTGAAATGAGGTATTGGAGTAAATTAACGAACGACCAAGTCTTCTCGTACATCTTTTATAGTCTGTTACTGTAAGTCTTTTACAGAAAGACGCAAGTATTATCCATGTCGATGAATTGCAAATATGGTCATCAATTACGTATTTATAGTTAATTCCTTATCCAGTTACAAGTATAATTAATAGTTATAATGAAAGGCCCATTAACAATAATCGAACGTCTGCAATTTACGAGCAATAGACACAGCGGTACCTATTGCAAGGCATTTCAGTTTTAATCGAAATAGCCTCAAGTGGCTACGTTAAATACACTTGCCAGTACATCATACCCAGTTTACAAGTCGATTTAGTGGGAGAGACCCTTATAGGGTAAATTCAAGATCCAATAATTTAATCCACAAATTGGCCACATTTGGGAACTTTTTACATGCCATCTGTGATTGCGAATCTAATCTACCAAAGATTCGAGAGAAAGATTTGGAAAGAAACGCTGTAACAAAAACAACGGAAGGCGTTTTCAAAATTAAAAGTACCGTTTCGAAACATATTACTTTTATATTGACGACACCTCCAAGAAATATTTTCACGTTTGTAATGTTGCCTGCTTCGTCGTGGCGATGAGTCTCAGACTGAATTTCAGAGGAAAACACACCAACGGATCTTTCATGAGTGACATTTTTTTTAATATTACGAAATGGTATGTTAGAAATGGTTGATTGTAGCCTTGACCTTGTCCGTTCTTTGTTTAGGTAACCTTTTCTATCCCCTTTTCTTCAGCCTTTGTCTGTAAGAGCTTCCCTAAGGCTTCTAAGGTAATTATCATCACATCACAAGTTCCTCATTTACATGAGGGCCTTTATATAATTAACCGTTGAATAACAAATACGTAATCTGTAAACTAGCTATTTACACAATGAAAATAACTTTCGCTGCCATTGCTATTAGAATATGTAGTTTTTCAAATTACAAATTACATCTTGTTGAATTGATATCTGTTATCACGAGTAGAGTTTAAGCAATTCATTGGTATTTGGTAAACGTGTGAGATTATGAATCACCTGGTAAAACTGTGTCCAACTTTCTAACACCTTGACTCATCAGGGGCTGCCTCAACCGGATCAAACAACATCTCTTCATTATCGTTGTCAAATATCCATAGGTACTATGTAACATTATAAATGCGCAAGTAGCTCTGTCTGTCTGTGCTTTCCTGCCTCTAACTGGCGTTTAGTTGGTTCCAAATATGTTGGCACTTGACTCGCCTTTAGCCTCAGGAAATTCATATCAGCAGCTGACTCACACACGAGACATCGATACTGAAATAAAGCGACCTTATTTCCACACATTATAATTCCTCTGGGGCTTCCTTATCGCTGGCATACCCGGCATAGTCCGTCCGCAATAAAACAGCATAATTAATCCGTTTCCGCATATCTTGTGGCTTATCAATAAAACTTTATTAATAAACCCCTTGATTAAATAAACTCCTGACAGTAACTCAACAACTTAGATCTCGCTGATTAGATTCGCAAAAAATCTGGTGAAATGTATATTTTAACTATAACTTCTACTTCTAGTCTAAAGCGGTTGAACACAAAAGTAGATGGTTTTTAAGGCAACTTATTTATTACAAAGCTCCATGTACAAACTTAATAGAGCTATTATCTAACTGTGCACTAAAAAATAGATAAATTCAAATTGAATTTTGAACATAAGTAAGTAAACTCAGAAGTGCGAGCCGGATTCGTACCCCCGGGCCCCGGACCCTTTGCATGCGAGGCGGAGGTCGAACCACTAGGCCACCGCGGCTTTTTTCCCGTTAGTTACACAAAACTCAATCAAGCAAGATCAACGACCCAAACAAAGATTTGACATGACTCACAAAACTGGCCAATAAAAAAAACGTTAGCATTGTAAATGTCGTGTTAGTAGCGAATAATCAACCACTTTGAGAAGGTCACGAAAGCGTAGACACGTCATATCGTTCCGGGTATCGTTAAATTGGCGGTGTTGCAGCCAGGTGAATCATAGCTGTTCGTCATAGGACTGAGTCAGTCGATTGATTACTTTACTCAGTCAATTTGCAGTTTTTTTAAGGAAGTGGGACTGTTTCATGTTGGTAAAATAAGACTCTACATAGATCAAAAAAAGTTACAAACGATAAACTATGACTGATTAGGTACATCAGTCGAATGTTTTACCAAACAATTATTGTATGCATCTACTTCAAAGTTATTAGTTCAAGCTCACACTCAAATAAACCTAATTAAGGCCACAGATTTTAAAACATTACGCAAAGACAAGCTAAAAATGGCGCGCCTCAGAATAGCCTCTATAAAAAGCTACAGCTTTTCTTCCGACACAAAACCATAAACTCGTTTCACAAACGTAAACCTCCGCGGGGCAGCAATTCAAAAATCGAACGTTGCACAATGTGAGGCAATTGACACAGCGGCCCATTTGCCACCAGAATAGCTTTCCCATGTTTCCCATACGTTACTCAATGAGGAACTGGGGCAGTCGGGCTCAATGGGATTACCTACACTTTTTAATTTACCACGACTCTTCAATGATAGGTACTCTGTTTCTTACACTGGAAAGTGGCCAGCTTCAACGTATAAAGCTTATTATTTGCCACAATTTTATTTTTCTAAGACCTATTAGTATTGACACTGGCCATTAGAAAAGGAAACATGATGACGAAAAATCGGCTGGTACCAACTTTCCAGTGAAAAAACATCCTGCACGCATTTGTAAAGCAATTCCTTACTGTAATGTGAAGAGTCCCATAGGCTTTCCCGTAGTTCAAACCCTCTTATGCTGAGAGAAAGCCTGGAGATACCCACATAAAAGTGGGACATTATAGGCTAAGGTTAGTCGCTTGGCTAAGGTTCTAAAACTTAGCTTGAAAATCTTAATATACACATTGAAGTTAAACTTTCTCATTTAGGTGTTTTACTGATCTAAATTTACTCAGGGCTACTAATGTAGCAACATTGCAACACGCCAATTCCGCCCAACACATTGTCTGCGATCGCGTAAGCGAGTTTGCTGATAAATCGACTCCGGCGCACACGTGCTAAATCGATCATGCGCTACACGATATTTTAAGTGGAATGCAATGTTCGCGCAGGCTACACACCGATTTATTATCCTTCGAGGAAAACAATCGAAACATTGGCGTTATGGGATTTACGCGATAGCGAGAGATAAGATCTGAGAATATCGGAAAACTAGGTTGGTTTTAGTGAACCAATCTAAATATATAAAACTCAAAGGTGACTGACTGACTGACATAGTGATCTATCAACGCACAGCCCAAACCACTGGACGGATCGGGCTGAAATTTGGCATGCAAGATGTTATGACGTTGGCATCCGCTAAGAAAGGATTTTGCAAAATTCCCACGGGAACGGGAAAAATCGGGATTTTACTTTTTAATATTTCTGCGCATACGACGTTGCGGGGAAAAGCTAGTTCAAAATAAAATACTATCATTAACTTTTAGTGAAGGCAGAGGGTAAAATTCAATTTGAATTCACCACTATGAAGAAAAACGATGTGAGTGAGAAATCGTGAGAAAATCTGCATGCATCTGCGAAGTAATTTAAGGATGCGTGTGAAGTCCCCTCCCCAATCCGCATTGGGCCCGCGTGTGACTACAGTCAAAATCCTCTCGTGATGAAAGGAGGCCTGTGTCCAGCAGTGGGAGGTAAATAGGCTGTTGTGGTAGAAGGGAGAGGAAGTAACGGATTACAGATTCAAGTAGTAGGTTTTTATGCTAATGGTGGCACCATTATTTGGTAATTGGTGTTTGCGACCCAGGAGATGAGAAAACATGAAATTTCGAATGCGTTGCCAACCTTGAGGCCTGATTTCAGCATTTTCACCGGCTCCATCATCACCGGAATACAACAGTGCGAGCACGAATATGACAGCCATAATGATGGACCTCGCAGGCCCTAACCTAACAACGGTCAAAACATAAAATATCCAAAAGCACAGTACAAGAATATGGTATAGCACTTATAATACGATAAGTATATTTAGTATAACACTGGTCACTGATATAGAATCTGAATACTTAGCGCTTAAGAGAAAATGAAGGCAGCGATATTGTGGTCAAAAAGGATACGTTCCTACGTAACGTACGGGTATATACATATAACACACTCAAGTATCTTCAAGCTCAATCTAACTGACGCATCGACACCTGCTTTCCACGATGACCATAACCAGACTCGTCATACGGTCCGGTGGTAAACCGTACTGTGCAGTTAATTTTTAGGAATCCGGCCACGACTGTTTAGGGCGAGGGGCAAAAACTGCGGGCACGCAGTTACCCGGATCTAGCGGGCAAAGCGATCGATCGATATAGTCTTGCGGCTCAAGCGGTGAGGAATTAACATGCGACCTATTCACTTGAAGTTTCATAGAGATACTCTTCCAAATAAAACGATAAGCTGTTTGTGGCAATCGTAGTGCATTTCCGAATATATTCAAAATACTGTGCGAGTTCCTTATTCTACATTAAATAGCTAATGAGCCCGAGCCCTCTCGTGATGAGAGGAGCTCTTTTCCCAGGGTAAATAACACTGCATTTGATAATAGCTAGTTTTTACATTCTGCAACATCTCATGACATTAGGATACATTATATTGTCATCCTTTTGCGATACGGAATACGACCATGTAAGAGTGGCGCATCGCAAACGGATGGTCAAACGCAATACCACAACATCTGTGGTAGGTAAATTGTTGTTTTGCGATGCCGAAGACTACCAGTTTTAGTGTAGTTTTTCTATACGGGTACGTGCGCTACTTATTGAGCCGATCCCGATGACCGAACGCAATGGGATTGAAGCTTGGACTAGCATAAACAAAACTCGGTTATGAGTACGCGCGATCAAAGAGCGTTGTCGTAAAAGGTACATCGCGCCTTTGCAATGTTCGTAGCAGCACAGCGGTTAGTTGACATCATAGTACTTAAATCACATACTGGTCTTGATGGAGCCGGTACTGATACTAGGATTATAGGATGCGTACGCGCGCGTCTAATTGCTCGCCCGTTACTCAATGGGCAGAAACGCGGCGTTTTTTGGCCCGTAACTGTCCGACTGAGTAAGGCGCTCCCGTTAGCGAGTGGATTTTTATCTCCGACCCGGTTCTAGAACTTCCATTTTAAGATCTATACTGGTTCAACTTTACTTAGGTATGGGGTAAATATTTATGCAGTAAAGACTAGGATTTTTTAAATGTTAGTGGTAGGTAAACGAGCACATAGGCCATCTGATGGTAAGCGGTCACTGCGGCTCATGTCATAAGAAATGAAAAATATAAGATTTTGCGTCTCGACACTTTACTAGTCATAAATTGCTGAAAAGTCTGAACAATTAGGTAGTTAACATATTTTACAGAGGATCGCAACTTTCAAACGAGAAATAAACATAGATTCAACTGATACCGAAACAATATACTACCTAGGTAGATGAACTCCTTTAGCACATGCATTCTACCACACATCCAACAGCCTATTCACGTCCTACTGCTGGGCATAGGCCTCCTCTCATCACGAGAAGCTTTGGGCTATAGTCCCCATACAGGCACATCCTTGAATTACTTTGCAGATGCGTGCAGGTTTGCTCAAAGTGTTTTCCTTCACCGAAAAGCTCAGTGGTTAATTCCAAATGAACCTAGGTATTTCTAACTCATAACGAAGCACCAAGACATTTTCAAGCATCCTAGAATAAGGGCGTAGACAATAAGGCACTTCCATTGGCGAGTTGGCGACCCCGCGATCGTAACTTAGGCGATAGGAATCAGTATTAGCGCGGACAGATCGCTATCGTGCGGCTGGACTAATGGGAAACTGTGGGATTGCTTTTGAACTCGGCTTTATGCTTGGCGCGCACCTGCGGTTGTGAAGTGAAAATAAGTTCTGTTTCTGTTCCATGTAAGGGTAAAATGAATGTTCGCAGCTAACGTCTTTCGGCTGAAACGATGACGATGTTGAAATGAGATTTATTTCAATGAATAACGAAGAGGTCATTGTTTACGGTAATGTAGCTCAAATCATGCGTTGTAAACACAATGAAAACATTAAGTCTACGTTTTTATATTTATGTCAATTTTACTATTTCGTACCTATGTACCTATAGGCAAACACAGATATCTAAGATTAGATAATAAATAATATTAAGTGCAGACAAAGCGCCCCTCCTCTTTTATTCATATATGCGTACTAGGGTTGTCACGATTTACAAAACAGTATAATAACGCGTCAGTATTCATCCACTATGGATTCATACAAACAGTACACTGTCGTCTTCATCTGTTCTCTTAAAACATACAACATCACCAAATCAGCTGAATAACCTCCCACTCCCACTTCTGGGACGTCAGGAGAGGGTAAAAAAGGGACGCGGGCGAACCTACTGTGGACTGGGGATTTCACAGTCCACACGAGTCTTCGGAGTACTCCGGATGCGTGCAAATTTCCTCATGATGTTTTTCCTTCATCAAAAAAGACGAATAGTAAATACACCTGATCTATAATCATTGTTGTCAAAAACTTTGTTACTTATAGTTATATAGTAGGGAGTCATATTACATTATCTTTTAAATACTTTTTACGGCCGAATTGGTCCAGTTGGTAGTGACCCTGCCTTCTGTTCCGATGGTCGCGGGTTCGAGTCCCGCTCGGGGCAAACCTTGTGTGATGAACACGAATGTTTGTACTTGAGTCATGGATGTTGGTATTTATATATGTATGTATTTCTCTATATAAGTATTTATATCGTTGTCTAGCATCCATAGTACAAGCTTTGCTTAGTTTGGGGCTAGGTCAATATGTGTGAAATGTCCCAAGATATTTATTTATTTATTATTATTATTAAATAAAATAAATTGCTAATGACCTAGACGGGTAAACCCTAGCCGCGTCGGTCACGGGGCGGCGCGTGCGCCGCACACAATGGAGGAGGCTCGCGGGTCTCTGGCGCTCTTAGCTGCGCGCTATCCTGTCATCAGCATCCCGGCCGGTCCAGCCTTGTAATCACCCGGGCTAAAGATCGCCGCGGTTAATTGTTTCTCGCTATCTATTTTTACGTTAAGGTAATTTCTAATAGTTAATAACTAAAAACGCCACCACAATTTATGAGTCTATTTATGAACATAGTAGCTTCAAAAAAGGAATACTGTTTTCCCGTTCCTACGGGACCTCTGCATTTTGCCGGGATAAAAAGTAGCCTATGTCCTTCGTGGGAACTCCCGCTATCTCTATACCAAATTTCATCTAAATCGTACCAGCTGTTTAAATTTGAAGAAGTAGCTACGTAGATAACAGACAGATTGACAGAGTTACATTCACATTTACAATAGAGGTTTAGTATGGATTTTTCATAAGATCAAACGACTTTTTTTTTAAATTAAAATGTCTACAAACTGAATGATACAACTGGAAAACATATGTGACTTAATACTACTAATACTTATCGTGTACATCCTAAACTAGTAGACACAACATGCTTGTACAGTCATTCACATACACAATTATACTTAACAACATTCATTAACAACTACACTTATCATAACGTTTTTTTTTTTCATTTCTATTATTTAAGATCGTTTCCCATGAAAATGCAAAAAAATACCAAAAATTTAATCCTTAATTTCGCCACCTACAAAGGTAAAAATAGTATAACATACAGAAATAGATTGCGTTGTAAGTTGTAACGTAATAAATTATGGGTCAAGCTTACATGTGTCTATACCTAATAGCTCTACTCGCCATACGTACGTGTTACAATAGCCATTGAAACCGAAGGAACAATTTGTACTCGTAGACACATTCTATAGCGCTATACTTGGACGCCAATACACCATAGACTGCTATATTATGGCTAACACCATAGAGGAATAAAATAAAGAGAGTATAGCAGAGCCTATACTACAGTGCGTTCGCTGTACGCACGGCGTTTATCAACTTTTCATACAAACGTATTTTCGCTTTTATTCCCAAATTACTCAACAGATTGACTCGAAACTTGGTACACATAATAAAATAATTATGGTTACTGTCCGAAATTAGTAAATGTCGTGGTAAAATAAACCACTATTAAATTACAGCCAAAAAACTGAATTTTGAAGTTTGTATGAAGGAAACTAAAATGGTCCTAGTTTCTTTGTTATTCATTTTATTACAATCAAAGTGTATTTTGGACACTAATATCTCTGCTCCACTATTACTTGTAAAATTTGGTGCCAATCTAATAAGTAGTTTGCGAATTAAAATGTAACTACCTTTGTATGGAGAAAGGAGCGTTCAGGGGACTCTTAAAAGTATGATCTTACATGAGCAATTTGACGATGCTGGATCAGGGAACGGCCTTAAGCACGAGAGGATTTGGGCTATAGTCCCCACGCGGGCCCAGAAAATATTAAGTCCAAACAATACCTTAACATTTGTGTCATTTCATCAAACATCATATGACATTTTGTTTATAAGATTAGTACATTTAACATCACTCCGACGACAACTGCTTTTTTTTTCATAGACATAGACATAGACATTTATTTCTCAATATCAAATTACAGCATATTTTACATGTCAAAATAAGAGAATTTCACATTGAGATCGTCAGAAAGAATACAAAATAAAAATATAATGAAAATCAGGAATAAAATATTTCACCGTTAGGATCGTCTTTTTATACCAAAATAAGAAATAATGTTAACAAATAATAGGATTAATATGGTACTTACAATTGGTATCACAATAAGAAATTAAACAATATAAAAGTATATTAGAAATCCTTATAATAACGCATAATACTTAATGTCTGTCTGTGTGTTCGTTTTTACGGCTGCGAGATTGTAGAAGCTTTATGGTGTTTACAAACCTGGAAATAAACCTTTGTGGGAAAGACAAACAAGCTCTTCAAGCACCTTCCACAATCAATTGAAATTTTACATAAGTAATGAAAAACTAAGAGCTGGTAATAATTAATACCTACTCGTAATTTCAGCAAAATATCAGAACAAAGTTCGTTCCTAACTTATATTGGCCATATGGACTTTGAAACAGTCCCCGTCAGTGACTGTATGTATGCGTATATTTTATTCTTGAAGTGTTATGGAACGAACTGCAGACTGATCGTCGCCATAAACCCCTAGTGAGATGTACATTTCTCTGGCGACGTACAAGTTACAAACGCAGAGCGGATATAGTACATTACGGAATACAAAGTAGAGTACGAAATATTACGTGAATGAATGTCATACGTATGATAGGAATGTAAAGGTACCCACTTTGTATTTTTTGATTTCGAGTATGTGTATGTGATGGTGTTCATAGATACATTTTTATATTAGGAGGCATGGCCCTTTTTTGCAAGCAATCAGGTATCCGAAAACTTTTCTTTTTTGATGAGTTTTGGGAAAAAATTGCTTAAATTAGAACAAGCAACAATTCTCCATTCATTTTATAAAAGAATTATACATATGCGAAATGGAAAAATGAGAGGGATTCTACATACTCTACAGTGAGACACTACAGGCTAAAATATAATAATAATAATAATAAATACATATGCATTGGACCCCAGCCTCCCCCGGCAACGGCGTGCAATAACATAACGTGGCGACGGAGCTGATAATGAATACCCCATTGTCCTCCGCATCGCTGTACCATGCGCGATACTGGCTGGTTACACTACGTGTGCTGATAAAAAAAAATAGAAACTGGCAGTGCAGGGCAGTGCAGTGTTGCAGTTTTTTAACTCCTCACCACACGGCGAACACGGCCTATAAAAGCACGATTTCGAATTTCGAATGAAATGTCAATGTTTGCGTGCGAGGACGTCTGTGTGCGTGCGAGGACGTCTGTACACTTGTAAATATGTGTGTACCATTACGCGGGCCAATGATTCACTTTCCATCTCCGGATGAAACAAATGACGGTAAGGCGGGCGAGTTGGGCGCGAGTTGCGCGCCGGCTAGATTCAGGCGGGTGATTCCGTGGCCATGAATTCTGTATGTAGTAGGTACTATTAAATATTCTGTGTCCTGACACAAAAAGGAGGAATATTAGTTTGAAGTGTGTGTGTGTTTTTGTGCATGTGTGGTGGGTCTGTGGTGTGGCTACGGAGTTAGATAGTTTCAGCGGTTCGAAAAGCATCGGCTAGTTTCTGATGCCGTGTGTCATTGAAGTATTCCAAGAAATTGATGAAAAAAACCGTGCTTATTTCCTACGTAAACCCAATGACGACGACGAGACAACTTGTTTCTTTGAATAAATTCATTCCCCGGTTACGTTTGACGGCATCATCATCGGATATCTTGCATTATCGGTTAGATCTAATCAGTTTCAAAGGATCCACCGTTAGATGGCTCTGTGGGAAAAGATAGTGCTAATTGAAGAATAATAATCTGAATATCTGATAAATCAAGATGTTCTCGCAATAAATTGAAAACTGATATTTTATTGAGAAAATATAAAATTATATGATTAAACGAACTTACCTTAAGTGAAGTTCTATCATAATTATACGAAGCTTCTTGTCTGAGACCATTTACTATGTAGTTTACCCTATTTGTTCTAGCGCCTTCACAATTTTCAAAGATCTAAAAAAAAAATTAAGTCATAGATTCTCTGTCAACAGGTGGCAACACTTATCAAGACGTCATTTCGTTTAAAGCCGTGTACATGAACAACCCTTATAGAGGGATAGGAGGTTTGCCACTCCTGTGAGGTGGGCGGGTGTCTGGTCTCAGACAAGAAGCTTCGTATAATTATGATAGAACTTCACTTAAGGTAAGTTCGTTTAATCATATAATTATACTCCCTTCTTGTCTGAGACCATTTACTATGTAGATGTTCAAAGAAAGGGTTGTGAATTACTAAGTAAATATAGAAAATAAGGAATAATTTATAAGAAAATTAGTATTTATTAACAAAAATAATCATTTTAGACTTTTACAGAACTTAATGAAACATTAATAACAAACAAGAACATTAATTATTAGAGATCATAGCTGTATCGCATACAGCTTGACTAAACGATGTTGGATCTTCGACAATTGGTCGCTGATAAAACTTTGCGAAGACTGCAGAGTTCTGTGACCAACCAGCAGTTTTTCGAATTAAATCTATGCTGATTCCAGATTTATGGGCTGCTGATGTAGAGGCATGGCGAGTGCTATGAGCTGAAAATACTTCGACATCTATGCCAGCATCTTCCAGGGTTCTTTTGATCCATCTGCTTATGCTTTGTGGTGAAGCTTTTTGGTAAGGTTTTTTAATGGTAATTATTAAGTTTTCTACCGTGCCCCTCCTTGTCTTGGTGGCTTCCATGTAAGCTTTCAAGGTGTGTACTGGACATATGTTAATATTTTTCTCATAATATTTTAAATAAAGTAATGGTTGAAGTGCTCCCTGTTTTGTCGTTTTTATTGTATCAGGTATTTTTATTTGTACACCATCAGTAACAAATTTTATGTTATTTAATTTAATCAAGGACAATGTTTGCACTCTGTGTCCTGATGTTAGTGCAATTATTGTTACTAGCTTTTTTGTTAAATTTTCAAATTTTATGAGGCCATTTTCACCATAGGATACTAAGTGATTTAATAC
Organism: Aethes cnicana; assembly: GCA_963971205.1. Taxonomy (NCBI): domain Eukaryota; kingdom Metazoa; phylum Arthropoda; class Insecta; order Lepidoptera; family Tortricidae; genus Aethes; species Aethes cnicana. Next base: position 13,384,758 of record OZ020278.1, on the reverse strand, counting down.
AAGACCTGGGTCCCACGTTAAATTGTAACGCGGTTTTGGTGGCTTTGACCTAAATGCACCCTTCATATATCGTTTAATTCTATCATCATTATTAATTCTTGGACCCAGTAAAAGTGCTAAGGCAGATTTAATAGTATTCAGGGTTCCGTAAGAAGCCCCTTTATTGAATCTGTCGTTTAAGAAGGAAATAATTACAGGAACTGAAGCTTCATAGATATTAACTTTGTGTTGCTGAGAAAAGTTCCACCAGGCTTTAAGAGCAGAGTCATATTGTTTGATTGAATTTGGTGAAAGGGAGTTCAGCATAACCGGCAGTGCTGATGTTGGTGTTCCTCTCCTTATGTATGCCTCGCTGACAATAGTCCTGCAGCCAGGGTAAGTTGTCTGTGTAGGGGGTGATATGATCTGAAAGGTGAAGTAAGAAGATACTTGTCAGGTTCGAATAAAATGAGTTCACCAACTAGAAGGGATTTCATCAGTGGAAACCATGGCTGAGAAGGCCAATATGGAAAAACGACAATGCCTGTAGCCTTGTCAGTTGTTATTTTATGTAGGCATTTCAGCATCAATGCAAAAGGTGGAAAGGCATAGAAAAAGAAATTTGACCAGCAAATAGTAAATGCATCTACTGCTAAGGCCTCCGGGTCCTTTAACCAGGAGACAAAAGTTTTACATTTATTATTTATCCGAGAGGCGAAAAGATCTATTTCTGGTTCTCCTAATTGTTTCTTAATCTGTTTAAAAGCATAGTCTGATAATTCCCACTCTAAATTTATTTTTCTAGACTCTTTATCTGCCATCAAATTATCTTTTGTATTGATGTATGAAGTGAAAACCCAAATCTTTCTTAGTTCACACCATTTCCAAATGTCTCTACTTAATCTATTTAGGTGTGGGAATTGTACGCCTCCCATTTTATTTATATACGCAACTGCCGTAGTATTGTCTACTCTAAGTAGAATTTCACAATTATGTAATTTATCTGCAAAACATTTTAACCCTAGAAACGCTGCCTTTAATTCTAACACATTAATATGTAAGTCTTTTTCTTTATTTGACCAAGAGCCAGAAGTTTTCTCAGAACCACACACTGCTCCCCAGCCAGTGGGGCAGGCATCTGTGTTAATTTCTATTCTAAAAATATGTTGTCTAATGGGGCTACATTTTGTAATGTTATTTCTCCACCAGTCTAATTCAGGCCAAATAACATCAGAAAGTAACATTCTGGCTTCAAAATCATCATTTGATTTCAACAGGGCCAAGTATTTTTCCCTTTCAAGGATTTTTGTATAAATAAGGCTATATGGTACTGCCATACAAACGGAGTTTAATAATCCTAGCAATTGTGCAAAGTCTCTAATTATACAATGCGTTTTACCCTGAAATGATTTTATTTTCTCTAGTATTTTAGTTTGTTTATCTTGAGGAACTGATAAGGATAACTTTTTTGAATCTAACATGTAGCCCAGATATTTACAAGATTTACTAGGTTTTAACACACTTTTTTCATAATTAATTATGAAGCCTAGGTCCTGAAGTAATTTACATAGCATCTGTGTTTCTTGGGTGCACTTAACTGAGTCCTGGTTAAACAAGATATAATCATCTAAGTAACATGATAAGAGTATGTTTTTATTTCTTAGATAAGCATTGACTGGTTTTAATAACTTGGTGAAAACAAATGGTGCTGTGCATAGCCCATATGGTAAAGCGTTAAACTCAAACAGTTTATTATCAAATTTGAACCTTAAGAAAATTTTAGATTTTTCTGCAACTGGAAGAGAGAAGTAAGCTTCTTTCAAATCAATAGTTGTCATGTAACAGTCCTGTGTTATTAATTTACTTGCAGTCCTAATATCTTCAAGTTTAAAATGCTCAGTGTCTATGTATTTATTTAGTTGCTTTAAATTTAAAATAAACCTGTATGTACCATTTGGTTTTGGAACTAAAAATATAGGCGATAAAAATTGTTTAGAATCAGATGGGTTCACAGGGAGAAACAGCACCCAACTCTATAAGCTTGTTAATTTCCATTTTAATTATTTGTTTTTCTTTAAGAGACCATATTTGTTCTTTAATCTCATTTGGCGGAGGGGTTCTTGCAAAAGGTATTATGTAGCCTTTCAACCATTGTAAAATATTGATATCGTCAGTTATTTCCATCCAGTTATTTATATAGCATTTAAGCCGTCCTGCATGTACCTGGGAGCTTATCGGTGGTGATGTGATCTCGACTTCAGAGGTGTCCGATGCTGCTGCCTCGGACGATGGTGACTCTGGTACGTCCCTTTCTTTTGGTGTTGAATTTGTCTTCGATGTTGAGGCCCACTGCGCCCTCGGTGTTGAGGCAGTGGGCTCTTCCAGTTTACCTGCTTTTTCTTCTTAGCCGATGTAGGTTCCGGGGCCCTTAACTGTGCACCAGCCTTAATCATTTTTTGAGCTGTGCTTATTTTCTCACTACAGTCCTTGCCAAATAAAAATGTGTCAGGTTTAACATCTTTCACAGCCTCCTGCACAGTTTTGCTCGTGCCAGCCAGGGCAAAGAATCTTCTTGAACTCGAGTCCTGATAGAAAATTTCTGCAGCCAGTTTTGCCGCATCATTAATTTCTTCAATAAGGCATTTAGTGTTAATTTCCCCTTTAAAAATTGCTGTGAGAACTTTTCCCAAGCAGGCCATCATATGGCCAATGATGTTTTGTCTCTGTATTATTCGTTTGTCTCTTTTCAGAGATATCTCTGAAAGAGATGCCGCAATTTCTGCATTCAATATAGGGGCAACAGCAGCCAGGAAATTTTCCGGGGTCGGATATTTTGCAGTTAGGGCCTCCCTGGCATCCTTCTTTAAGCCTTCTGCCATAATCGTGGACCATTGTGTAACCAACTCGAGTCTTATGCTGGGGCCCAGCTCTTTTTTCTCTTGTCCTTCATCTCCTAATGCTCGTAAGAATTCCTCCGGCAGCACATCATCCTCTGGAAATAGGACAACCACACATTATTGACTTGGACGGCTTGTTCACCGATAGTCACTTATAGAAATATTATGAACTGGTTGTCTGCCCGCTTTGTGGCAGCGCGTTAGTTACATTTCAATTCCTTCACATGAAATTTATATATGTACATACATATTTGTAGTATAGTAATGGAGTCAATTTTGTAGTGATGACTGTCTTTGCTAAGATATAGATAAAACTATTAATAACTAGTTGTCTGCCCGCTTTGTGACAGCGCATTAGTTATATATAATGTAGAAATTATGTTAATTTGACATGTTGTCCACCCACAATGTGGTAGCGCATCTGTCCTGGCCATCCCTGACCAATTTACACCCATAAGTTTGAAGACTAATAGATAGTCAAAAGGTACTGGAATGTTAGCAAAGGCTAAGTACCTGTTACATTTTCTCGATCAGGAGATGGTGATTCCCGTGGCGGAGGCTCACGCGGCGGAGATTCTAGCGGCGGAGACTCCCGCGGCGGCGGCGGAGTAGTCGGAGCCTCTCGCGAGGATCGGTTTTCTGAATCCATTTTCAGTAATTTCTCCTCCAATTTACGAATCTTCTTTCTAATATGGTCTTCGTCGTAGTTATGATGTCTTCTCTTCCCCATTTTCTTTGTTTTATAACGTCGATTAATCACAAGGTAACACTTGAACACTTCACCGACCAAATAAATAACCGTCGAATAAAAGGAAAGAAAAGGCGCGATTTGAAAGATTCTGACGCAACGCGCTTTTTTTTTTTTTTTTTTTAATATATTATTCAATTCAAACGTTTGTTAGAACGTTTTTATTTTAGAATTGTCTATCGTGTGAAGTACCAAAATAAGAAAACGATTTTCGTACCAATCGACGACCTTGACATTTAACAAAACCACGAAAACTGTATGAGGTTTCTGATTCAAACAACAGTATACGAATATTTAAGGTCATCAATGCTACTTTATCATCCTTTTCGTTGTTATAGAGAATCAAATCAAATAACATACCTGTTCTGTAGTCAAAACAACAACATAACCTTTCTTCGATACCTGTACCGTATATCCCACATTTGGCTCTGGTTCAACCCATTTTCATCACATTTACACACATTCATGATGCACGTTGTTTATTACACTAGATAATTGTCATTTCAAATAGAAATTCCAATGTTATAAGAAAATTTATAGAGAGAATCAACTTTCGGCGCTAGGCACAAAAACAGTAATGACGTCTTGATAAGTGTTGCCACCTGTTGACAGAGAATCTATGACTTAATTTTTTTTTTAGATCTTTGAAAATTGTGAAGGCGCTAGAACAAATAGGGTAAACTACATAGTAAATGGTCTCAGACAAGAAGGGAGTATAATAGAAGTATATCTATGGTCTCTAAATCTTTCAAGATTCAAAATTCAAAAAAATCAAAATTCATTCATTTATTCAGCAAATTGGCCACATAGGGGCACTTTTACACGTCAGAAAAAGAATTTACCAGCGTTTCCTAGACCCATTGCTTGAGAAGAAGCGCCGCAACAAACTCAGCAGAAGGCCTTTTTTCAAATATTCCACATAGTTACAAATTACTTTTGTATTACATAAAAAATATATATAGGTACATACTAAAATTACATTGAAGGAATGCATAGTATAGCAAGAACTAAATTTCCATAGTAATAGCATGGTTTAAGAGTCCCCTGTACGCATGGCGTTTCTCAACTTTTCATACAAACGTATTTTCGCTTTTATTCCCAAATTACTAAACAGATTGACTCAAAACTTTGTACACATAATAAAATCATTATGGTTGGTGTCCGAAATTAGTTATTGTCGTGGTAAAATAATACACAATTAAATCACAGCCAAAAAACTGAATTTTGAAGTTTGTATGGAGGAAACTAAAATTGTCCTAGTATCTTTGTTATTCAATTTATTACAATCAAAGTGTATTTTGGACACTAATATCCCTGCTCCACTATTAGGTACTTGTAAAATTTGGTGCCAATCTGATAGTTTGCGAATTAAAACGTAACTACGTTTGTATGGAGAAAGGAGCGTACTGGGGACTCTTAAATGTTTTAGGTGCGTAGTAGGTGGCACAAGCTACAAATGACGTCTCGTCAATACTGGTGAGACAAAGAGCCTATCACAACATAATACTACACAATGAATAGCCTTTAATGAACTGTGAATACGGTCAAGTGTGAGCTGAGTAAAATGTTTTGGTAAATTCATGGATTTAAATTGCATACGCATAAAAAAGTATAAATTAATAAGTCACAGGTAGGCGTATTGCTCTGCCGATATTTTTAGTTAATACTTAAATGAAAAAATATCTTAAAATATATGTATGAAATACTACTACTAAATATATTATCTATAACTTCTCTATAAGGGCTCTACATAGAGAAATACGAAATCACTTCGTTTTAGAAAATACATGTTCAATTGGAATCTTAAAAAGATTTTGTGAAGGAACCCTAAAATTCTGAGACGTTAAGAGATTTTTAATCACAAAAACTAAACGGATCGTGCGTGACTGATTCTTACTAACCCCGAGCCGTTAGAGCCTGTTGTCGCTACCCCACACAACACTACAATACATTTTAAACGATACCACAGAATATTTAATAGTACTACATATAGAATGGCCACGGAATCACCCGCCTGAATCTAGCCGGCGCGCAACTCGCGCCCAACTCGCCCTTATCGTCATTGGGTTTCATCCGGAGATGTATTATTTATGTCAAAATAAATGTTCTGAGTTCTCAGATGGTGAGTGAATCGTGGATTCGCGTTCTGATACACACACATTTAAAAGTGTACAGACACACTCGCACGCACACACAGCAGAAGTCCTCGCACGAAAACATTGACACTTCATTCGAATTGTGTTCGAAATCGTACTTTTATAGGCCGTGTCCGCCCTTACCGATAGGTTTGAGGATATATGTATTTGAAAAAGAATCAACTTTTGCTTTAATTTTTACTCGACTCTCGGGATAACGTAGGTTAAAGATTTTTTTGTAATCACGACATGGAATCTAAGTTATCATTTGCCGCTTAGACATTTCTTAAGTTATCCCTATGATATAACAAAATTTTATATAAGTTAGTCATGTCACATTCATATTATATTGCTTTACTTTAGGTATATGCTATATTTTACTTGCATTTCTCGAGTGCAAGAATTGAAAGGCATCGCCGAACATAGGCCCCACATACCTACCCCCCACTTGTCCATACTCGAACTTTGTGTCTTTATATATTTATACCAAACTTGGTGCAACGAATGGTGAATACGTTCTTTGTATGGAAGCCGGCATCGGGGGCGCCTCGGCCGTAACTGCTTCGATATTAATGTGATTTTAATTTAAGTTTTTGTTCACTTCGCCTTTGGTGGCTGTAATGGAGTGAAATATTTATTTTAAAGAACCTTTGATTTATGACTTTAAATAAATTAACACAGCAACAAAACTACCCATTACCTACGTAATAATTAAAAAACGTATTTCTTTCTTCACAACCGTGTACCTATTTTATCTTTCTACTCAACCAGCCACAACCTTCTCTTACTTACCTTCTTATCTCAAGAGAATCTGTGATGCAGTGTCGACACCTGACTACACAAGAACTTCACACGCAACTCTGAATTAGGTACATACTTTGCAGATGCATGCAGTTTAAGTTTAAGTTAGGGACTATACATCCCTTCAATGTCATTTTAGTACCTCTACGTACCTGTGTAGAGATCTTCTACTATCTAAAGTCCCGCGCCTTCACATTTCAAAACGCTTCAATGTATTTAAAAATCACCACCAACGCTCTCAAGACATGTGTGCGTGCTGAGACAGCCATCAACTATGCCTTGAGTGTTGGTGGTGCTTTTTAAATAATAATATAAAAAAATGAAGCGTTTTGAAATGTGAAGGCGCGGGACTTTAGATAGTAGAAGATCACTATATATTATATATGTCATATATTTTATACATGTAAAGCAAATGTAATTTGTAACAACACTCAACAGTAATGAAAACGGGTCACTTTATATAGGATTTTGCATATAAAGTGTATGTGGATTTTTTGAAAAAAGGCCTTCTGCTGAGTTTGTTCCGGCGCTTCTTCTCAAGCATTGAGTCTAGGAATTGCTGGTAAATTCATTTTCGGACGTTTAAAAGTGGTCCCTATGTGGCCAATTTGCTGGATAAATGATTGAATTTAATTGAGTTTTTCCACAACGTTTTTATTCAATAAAAATTAAAATTTAGCATAGTTAGGTATATTAAAATTTTCAGAGCCCACACTTTCCATCTGATACCTCGGCTTAATTCAAAATTAACCAAGATTCCATATTTCCTTATCAAGAAGCACACCGTACGAATAAAATTAAGAGAAAATTCCTTATAATTTCAACAAAAATTTACTTGAAAGTGCCGCAAGAAAAGGGAAAATTGTCAAAGTGGTAAATGTCCAAAACAATACCCCCATGTAGGGCCGAATCCCGCCGCCATATTAGGTGCGCGCGCGCAAGAAGCCAGGCATCCGCGTCTGACAAATCACCGAGCGATTTGTTAGCGAAAAAAAAACGGTGGCACAGGATGTGCTGAAAACTTTACTAATTTGCGCAATTTAACGAATGTCAAGCGGCTAATTACCTTATTCGTCTCATGTTGTTGACCAAAAAAACGAAATATTTTTCATGTCGTTTTGATAATAAATTTAAAATCGCGTAAACTTCCTCGGTAGATAAAAACTTCTACTAAGAATAGGTAAGTACTATAATAACAGAATACAGTATACTTTAAATAGGTACTCATGTTTACAAATCAACGGAAAATCATTATTTATATATTTTGTCCCTATACATATAAATCATTGGTCATATTTGGACTTCGAGGTCCATAGTATTAACATTGTTTTGCTATTAAAGTATACTTACATTATATAAATGAAAGAATTACCTTATCGTTCTGAGGTTGCGCAAGCGCCGACAAATTTATTGTTCTGCCATACACAATCAAATTCTATAGAAAGCGGAGGTATCTGAGCATCAATCGACCACTACCTAATAGAGAAACTAAACGTGCCGGGTAAGATATCTAATGCATTTCTAAGTATTGGAAACCTATTGGGTTCTATTTATATTCCTTTAAGTAGGTACTTGATTTTTCCCGCGATTCCATCTTGGCAGAAGTTCAAGCAAACTTCAACCCCTAATTCTTATTTCCTAATACTTACACTTGTTTGGCCTTGTGATATCAAAACATATAATACCTATATTAGATCTATTTAAAATAATCCGGTTTTATTTCATTTTCATCTACTAAGGAAGTGACTAACTATATTATTATCCCCAGCCGGCAGATCAACTATAATTTCGTCCAGCTCGCCATTTCAAATAGAAATAGCCTCTTAAACAAACATAGACTTAATTCTATCTTCCTGAATTCCTTGTCTGCGCGGGCGCAGTCAGCGGTGAAGCGATATCTCGGGATTTATCGCAGGAAATTTATTTGCAATTATAATATATCTGCGAATGTCCCTGATTGGACGTCTAGAAATGGTGAATGCATGTGTTGGTCGTATGGTCTATGAATTTATTTAGTCTAAAATTTCTTACACTACGAGTAGAGATCTTCTACTATCTAAAGTCCTGCGCTTTCACATTACAAAACGCTTCAATGTATTTAAAAAGCACCACCAATAATAATAAAAAAATTTAAGCGTTTTGAAATGTGAAGGCGCGGGACTTTAGTTAGTAGAAGATCTCTATGTATATCATGGCATGGATTTATTTATAATATAAAATTCTATCGGGTTTGTCAAAAATATTTTCAGCATTTTTTTTCTGTAAAATGTAGGTACGGAAAAGTAGAGCATTGTGGTACATTATTGCGTTCGCTAAAAAACATCGTATAGTGTAGACTACACTACAAGCTATTATGTATTTTTTAAACTAAAACCTTTTTTTATACCAATGGTCTATACCAATATTTATTATTATTTGCCTATGCAAAGGAGCGCACAGCCCGCCTGATGGTAAGTGGTCACTGTGGCCCATGGACACCGAAATCCTATGATCCCCCATTAAGAAACCATAAGATCTCGAATGCGTTGCCTACCCTGAGGCCTAAGATGGAATGCCTCAGTGCCAGAAATTTCACCGGCTGCCTAAACCCCGGAACACAACAGTGCGTGCGAGCACTGCTATTTGGCGACTGGTTAGCGGGGAAAGACGGTGGTACCACTCCGGACGGACCCAGCACCAGGTCCTATCACTAACAAGCACTCCACTCTTTTCCTCCTATTGGACACAAAATTACAGTAAATAAATACAGCGCGTATAAATGCAAGCAAACTTAGACTCTCTCATTCGATGCGAGTAACTACATGGAATGATTAAAATCATTATAAAAACGTGGCATCAGTATTCATTGTGGGGAACAATCGGCGATGCCTTTAATAGACCCAGTAATTTGTTATAAGCGATTCCAGTAAAAACTGAATGATTGTAATTCAACAACTATTTATACCTAGGCTAGTTATAAAGGATGTACAGCGGTAGTAGGTACTTACATTTTGATGCAAGTGCGAAAAGTAGCCGTTCTATCACGAGTCCTTAATTAAGTATGTTGGCGCGAGCGAAAGCGAGCGTTAACACTAAAGACGACTGAAAATGACAATTTGGCACGTGTATCAAACGATTTTATTAATACATTTGCTGTAAAAAAGTAAAAACAAACAGGACCAAGTTCTAAAAACAAAAAGCTCTAGTGCGTAAAAAGCAACTTTACCCACGATCACTATGTGTCAAAAAACAAAAAGCGCTCGTTCAGAAATGACAAAATTCTCGCACGCTAAGCAGGTATCGAAATGTTTACTTTTTAAGCAACTGTATTATATTTAGGTGTATACAAAATATGAATGAAGCACGTTAACTGAATGGATCCTTAAAGTTACTAAAAGTTTTTCGCGAAGGTACAATTGTTTTATTATGCTGGTCCTGCGCTACTATAACATAAATAATACAATAATATAATACACCCCGATAAACATCAAAAATCTGTATCAGTGTCGTTTTTCCACCTCATATTTTACCACAGAGTATCGTTGAGTTCCACTTTTGCACACAATTTTCTTCAAATGTAACCATAGAATAGACCAACACACCCTATACACGCCGCCATCTCAGATTCCGAACGCGTGGCCATCTCCACAGGTCATCCTCGAGCAAATGGAACAAAATGCCTAAACAAATTGCTGCTGGGAGAGACTGCTTTTTGCACTAATTCGGCATTCCGAAATAAAAATTCCAACTCCTTATGTAGAAACAAAAACGTTTCTGCACGTTGTTCGCCGAACGCGTCTCGCTTTTAAAAATGGAATACAAAAAGTTAAAGCGCTATTCGCATTAAATTTTGCTTCTTTAAATAGTGCGCTTCTTTAATGGCCAGTAATTTTTCATTATCTTCCTTCAACAGAAAATGATCATCGTCACATTTATTTATACTTATGTTCGTGACCTAACGTAAAATATTTAACTTAACTTGAAATATGTACCAAAATACTATTGGCATTTCGCATTATCAGGAAGTACCTAACAGAATTTTCTTCTTTATTGGTTTAATTTATTGTAGTCGATCAATATACTTTAAGTAGTTACTTACGGCGTTTGATTATTGCTGTACAAAAACGTGTGATTTCCCTAAAAGAGTTTCCCACTCGAACCGAAACCCATTTACCTAGATACCATTGTAACGGCTTAATCTGTCTGTCGACAGATCGTAAACGTGACCCAATCCCCCAACCCCACAGGAATTGACCCAGTTCTGGGAATGTCAAGCGAATGCCCGAATTAATGGAGCGTTTGACAGCCTGCGGATACTTCGCGACTCATGACATCAGCGCCGGTGGAAAGGTAAAGCCTAAAGGCGGGCATATTTTAGAGAGACAAGAATTTCGTAACTCAGTCTAAGAGACTGCCGCAGGCATTTTAACATAGTGGTCATTTTTAAAACTGCTGAGGTTGGCCAAATCGATACAAGATACGTAGAAAGAAGTGTTCGTCTTTTTTTCATTTAATTGTAAGTTTTGAAGCAAGCATACATTCATATTGTTCATTTAATCAAACTGCCTAGATAAATAGTTACCTTGTGCATATTGATTCAACCCTCTCATGATGAGTGGAGGTCCGTGCCCAGCAGTGGGACGTAAATAGGCTGTCATGGTGGTGCATATTGAGTTGGAACCTTTTTCTACTTACACGACAACGCTTTATATATATACAATTAGCTGTCGTTCTTATTACATGGCTGCTCTACCTTATGTACAGTCAAGGGCATTAATATGTATACATCTTTGGACCTTAACACATTGGAACAGGATGCAAAAGCGTATACATATTAATGCCCTTGACTGTACTTGTAGGTGTGTTACTTTTTGTTAATGTACAAAAGACTCAATACTAGCAGTGTATAATAATTCGCCAATCGATATGAAAAACTCTTTAATTGAAGATTACAATAGGGGCCCTATTATAATAGGGGCCACTTTCGGCGAAGAGGTCACTAGATACTTGAAATATAGGTGACCAATGCTATCTCTGGTGTTATCTTAGGTCTCATTCTAATTGGATCATATCGATCCGAATTTATCTACAACCGTATCCCGATAATCGAAGTATCACGTATAAACCCGGGTGGGTCGGGAAGGGTGCGCCAAGACGGTGAGGTCACCCCGTGATACAACCCGGTGTATGACCCGGATTACGGCCTGATACTGCCCTAGATAACCCGTCTGTTCATTAACTATTTTGTAATATATCTATTTATACAAAAACGTGTCACACAAGAATTTCTTCTTGACTTCGGGCATTAAAATATCATCTGAGAGTACCTACATTACAGCATGCAGAATACTTAGATCATTTAATCAAATTTAATTTTAATAGAATCAACTAGATTGTCTGAAACTTGCAAGAAAATACAGTGATAAAGTGATCTGTAAGCGTCAGTCTCGATAACTTCACTTCAAATTTTGATAAAACCTTGGAGTAACCTAAACTTATTTGTCTCGTTTGACAAGTTATAATCCTCATACTCTCATACTACTACTACAGCCTATTTGCGTCCACTGCTGGGCACAGGCCTCCTCTCGTCACGAGAGGGCTTGGGCTATAGCCCCCACGCGGGCCTAGCCTCTCATGCAGAGGGTCGGGGGTTCGATTCCGGCTCGCACCTCTATGTTTACTTATGTGCGAAATTAATTGAATTCACCACTGAGCTTTTCGGTGAAGGAAAACATCGTGAGGATACCTCCGCACGCATCTGCGAAGTAATTCAAAGATGTGTGTGAAGTTCGCAATCCGCATACTCTCATACTCATACTGAAATTCCTGCACCCATGGTGCAACAAGGTGTTACAAAATATAGTTCGTATAGTTATTCTTGAACTTCTAATCATATGATGGTCAGTTGTTTCCAATCGTAACTCCCAGCAGGATAGTGGTTGGTAAGATTCTGAACAAACGTTAGCAGGAACATATTTCAAAATGTTTTAAAGAATAAGTAACTGCCTGCTTAGTCTCATTTTTTAGCATAATATGTATTACTCACCACGATGGGCCCGTTTCGGCCGGTGCTGCTGAGGGTGGCGCCGAACCACTGGTTCGACTTCTGGTCGATGGGGTGCCGCGCCTTGTCTTCATTGTTGCCTGTCAACAAAGAAACAGAAACATTAGTAACTAGTAAAAGTTGGTAAACATAGCATTAAAGCATTAAGAGGATACATAAATAAAAAACCCATTTTTAGGTGCGTAGAACTCGTAAAGTACTCACGTTAGGAGTCTGATTTTCGGATATGTGTATATTGATTATATACTTGAAGGATTGATCAAGGCCAAAACATGACTGAGATAATTTTGTTCGATAGAAAAAAATCACGAAGTCGCAGCTGCTATTATCTTAATGTGCTTGAAGCTTCTTAACGACAAAGAAAAGGACTTCGAGACTTTCTTAAAAACTAGACATCTATATTAACTAAAGACTGATCATACTAGATGTCAATATTTATATATATATCAATTACAATTAATTTAATTCGGCTTTGGCGCTTACGTTGTTTTATTTCGTCCGACGTGCGCGCTGCCATCTCTTTCTTTCGTGCAAGGTCCCTATATACGCATCACTCTACGCCAGTCGGCCAGAAACCTTCGCTGCAGTAGGACCTGTGCTCGACAATCCCAGCTCCGTATCGCGCTCGTATGTAATCAATATTTCGTGATTATAAAGAGAAGTAAGCATGGGAAAGTTTAAAAAGAAGACGGCAAAGTGCCGGTAGTATGAGAGAAAGCAAAATTAAGTTTCTTATTTATTTATACGATTTATTCGTGTAACCGCATTCAATATTGCTAATGGATTATGAACTGGAGAACTAGTCGTTTTAGTTAAAAATACTTACCTATCATTTATGGTTGACTTTGTGCGCGGCCTCGGTAGCCATGTAATTTCCTAATCAAGTAGGTATGAAATTTATGTATTTAGAAGGAAGCCAGCAATTGACAAGCTGGTATACTTAATAATTATTGCTATTAATGTGTAAAAATTAAAATAATTAAATCTTTACCTAAATATTTGCATGCTGTTTGGAACAGCTGATAAAGGCGAACTAACATTTAATTTAAGACCTGTAAATTAACCCTTTTTCAGCAAATAAATATTATCTTATCTTATCTTATCTTTGGGACTCGCCTGTTTATCTCGACTTAGATCTGCCTTCTTTCCCCTGCATTACTCTAAACAGTAGTGAAAAGTCAGTACCTATACTTACCTATTCACAAAATAAAGTCGATGTGAGCATCTTTTACCTTCCTGAGTATAAAGATACGTGTAGGTACAATCTGATGTACATTTGCTTGATAGCCCAAATACCTATTATTTATTACCTATCCATGTGTAAAAATATTGCGGTTCCAATATTATTACATAGGTACATATGCCTATTGAGTAGATAGCCTCCTTTTTTGAAGTCGGTTAACTATTCTCATTTCAAAATCGTATTAATTAAAATAAAACAGATATTCAGATAGATATTTACCTAAAGTTTGGCCGCGTGAACGGTAAGGGGACGGACTCAGTTTTTATTTGCCTATTAAAATTCCCGGGATTTCCAGGATTTCTAAATTTAGTAACCAGGCCTCAAAAAAGCTTATTTTAGTATTTCTATACATTTATTTATGACTAGCTCCTGCCCGCGACTTCGTCTGCGTGGAATGTAAAATTGCCGATAAGTTTTCTTTCCGACATCCGATTTTAATCAAACATAGCTTATATATTGCTCATGCTCTATCTACCCTTGAAAACTGCATTCAAATCGGTTCAGTAGTTTCGGACACAAAAGGACAGACAGAAAAGATTTCTAAAAATCGCTGTTTTGTGGTCTACCATACATCTTTAGACCCCCCGTTCCTTTTTTTGAACTTTTCTTTCTATCTACAGACACGCCGGGTTCTGCTCTTTTATTATAGTATAGATAGATAAGTATTTTTAGTGTAGGACCCAATTATGAAAAAGTCTTCAAATAACGAATTCCGTGGGACCTGACCTACCTCGGCGATACGTATGACCGGTATGGCCTAAATCGGCACGTTCTTCAGAATACAAGTGTGGTTGTCACCTCCTAAGTGTATATGAAGGGGGAAGCTACGACGTAACACAGATGGCGGCCAGGAGGAAGCTACGACGTAACAAAGATGGCGGCCAGGATTTTTCTACTAGCGTTATTTCTCGGTAACTACTGGATCGATTGATTTTATCAAACAAAGTGTCAGAAAATGAAAATATGAAAGGTAATATAATATAAATTATTTTTTGTCTTATATTTGTTCACATCAAGTTAATAGAAAATGAAATATAATCTGATTCGCCTAAAGATTGACTGGTAAAGAATGCCTTGAAGCATTAAGTCCGCCTTTTGTACACTAAGTTTTCTGTGTGCAATAAAGTTTAAATAAATAAATATTTATGAAAATTAACATTTTTATGAAAAATTATTGTTTTCTTTCAAAGATAATAGGATTACCGAATTTTACCTATTATAAAAGTTGTAGAAAAATTCCTAGATTTTTAATGAATTTCAAATTATTACAACCGACCGACCTAAATTACCGAATAAACAGGTTTATACGATTTTAATGATTTCAAAGAAACGGTCAAGTGTGTGTCAAGAGCACAAAATGAGCTAGCTAGGGTTTCGAGTTTTTAACCTTCCAATTTACTTAGAACTCTGGATTCTCATGGATTGTTTTGTAGCAGAGACCAAGTTATGCTGGATTAGAAACCACTCTATCTATTAGTGAAAACTGCATTAAAATCCGTTCAGTGGTAATCAGTAATCATTTATTCCTTGACAACCATGGTATTACATAGCTCTTAGAAAATAAGTAGTCAGTACAAACATGGACCCTATTTGGGTGCAGCAAGGTTTGATCTTAAAACTAAGTTTAATATTAAATTTACATTAGAATAAATCATGCAATGACAATTTAACATTCATGATATAATTATTTTCCTAATAGTCTCACATGTCTCTTTATTTACTATTTAAATTATTTGACAATTAATTGAATTGAATGAATTGAATTGAATTCTCACATGTCTCTT
This sequence comes from Aethes cnicana, assembly GCA_963971205.1. Taxonomy (NCBI): domain Eukaryota; kingdom Metazoa; phylum Arthropoda; class Insecta; order Lepidoptera; family Tortricidae; genus Aethes; species Aethes cnicana. The sequence continues at coordinate 13,369,128 of OZ020278.1, read as the reverse complement.
TATTTACTATTTAAGGTTTTTGACTTTATCGTGAACATCCAGACTGACAGACAGACGCGGCGGGGGACTTTGTTTTATAATATGTATAGTGTTCGTTACACCATTTATAACTGCAGAACGGCTGAACCGATTTCGATGATCTTTGATTTTTTAGATTTGTCTCCGTTCCGAATAGCCCTTGTAAATAATATATATATGAAGAATAATAAAGAATAAGAGGAATACGTGTACGAAATTTCAAGTTTCTATCCTTAAGGGTTTGGCCTGTGCGTTGATACGTCAGCCAATCACCTTTGCCTATTATATACACAGATTATATATATGTAAATTGATTATTATCAATTATGACTTTAAGGAAACCCATTTGAAGCCAATCCAAAACAAAACTCAATTCATTTCATTCATCTAGAACCGAATGTAAAATTATATAATTATTTGAACTCACTGACTGCTAATAAGCTCTTCCGGATTATTTCTCATTTTTGGTCCTGTTCTTGGATTGCTTCGTTATTTACCGGTCGATTGTGATCATTTGAAATTCATTAAAAATTTAAAAATGTTTGCTATAACTTTTATATTAAACTAAAATTTGATAATTCTGGTAGTTATCGAGTTATTTCTGCAAGAAAACAAGCAATTTTCATAAAAATGTTATTTTTCATAAATATTTCATTTTATATTAACTTTGCGTGACTAAATATAGACAACGAACAATCTACATTATATTACCTTTCATATGACACCTTATTTGATAAAATCGGTCCAGTAGTTACCAAGACATAATGCTAGTAGAAAAAGCCCAGCCGCCATCTTTGTTACGTCGTAGCTCTTACTCTTGGGGGGTGACAACTACTTTTTTTTTGTATTCTAGAGAACATGCCCATTTAGGCCATATCGGTTGTACGTATGGCCGAGGTAGACCGTCCCACGGAATTCGTTATTTGAAGATTTTCATAATTCCTACACTAAAAATCCATACTAATATTATAAATATGTGTGTTTGTTTGTTTGCTCTTCCTTCACGTCGCAACGAGTGGACCGATTTGGATGAAATTTGGTATGGAGATAGTTTGAGGCCCCGCAATAACATAAGATACTTTTTATTCCGATATTTCCACGGGAATGGGTTTTCCACGGGGCAAACCAATTTTTCAATACTTCTATAACTATAATTGTCTGTATGTGTAGTCTGTGTGTGTCATCGGGTACGCAAATTCTAAGTCTACGCGGGACGAAGTTCGCGGGCATCGGCTAGTAATTATAATAAATAAATGTATATACATACCTAAATAAGCTATTTCGAGGCCTGGTTACTAAATTTACGAATCCCGGAAATGCCGAGAATATTAATAGGCAAATAAAAACTGAGTCCGGCCCCATACCGTTCACGCGGTTAAACTTTGGGTAAATGTGTATCCGAATTTCTGATTCCTGTTAATTACAGAATATATTCAATATCTACCTGATTTTTTAAATGAATAAGATTTTGTAATGAGAATAATTAAATGACTTCAAAAAAGGAGGGTATCTACTCAATACGCATATGTACCTTTGTAATAATATTGGAACTGCAATATTTTCACATATGAATAGGTAATAAAATAATAGGTATGTATTTGGGCTATCAAGCAAATGTACAAAACATTGTACCTACGTGTATCTTTATAATCACGAAGGTAATTGAGATGCTCACATCAACTTTATTTTGTGACTATGTTAGTATAGGTGTGTGAAGTCCCCAATCCGCACTGGGCCCGCGTGGGGACTATAGCCTAAACCCTCTCGTGATCAAATAGGCAGTAGTAGTAGTAGTAGTAGTATAGGTACTGGCCATGCCGATTTAGGCAGTACCGGTTGTACGTATGGCCTAGAGAGATAGGTCACACGGAATTAGTTATTTGAAGACTTTTTCATAATTGGGTCCTACACTTAAAATACTTAAACATGTTTAGTTCATAACTATGACTGTATATCTACCAAGGCATACACTAAATTTCGAAATTCCGGGATTCCCGGGACTTTTTTATAGGAACATTAAATTGAGTCCGGCCCCATACCGTTCACGCGGTCAAACTCTGGGTAAATGTGTATCCGAATTTCCGATCCCTGTTAATCACAGATATTAAATTTAAATTAATGAATTAATTTTATATCCCACTAAAATGAAAAAAATAAAATATTCGCTTCTAATGTTTGTGTAGGTATATATAAATTTGTTATTTGTTTCGTACTTTGTATTGAATCCGAAAGTAATGACTTCGATATTTAAATCTACTTTATTTACCAAACTAGCGCAAAATCAGAATTAGTGCAGGTGTTTTGAATTTCGCGGGAACACTCGGGGGGAGCACGCCCCGCGCGGGACGCGCGCGACTAAGCCACGCCTCCATAGCTTCAACTATTTTTCAACGTAGGCCCTTAACTTGTTTAGAAAGAGAGTCAGATGCAAACTGGACTGCTTTTCTGCTGACGGAACATGACGAACTGACTATAAAGGCGGTTCCCTAAGCTTAAAAGAGGCAAGTATATGATAAGAAAAGTAATAAAAAAATAAATTCAATTTGGAAATGTCTCCCATTAACTCTTATCTGAGTCAGATCAGAACTAATTTTCAATTTAACAGAATTTCATTACAGTACGAAGAATCAACTTTTTATTTTAATATTTTTTTAAGTCAATGCTTAAGTCCGTTTGCGATACAGATCCGTTCCCATAATTAGTGGGAACTTGACAGCTACGGCTCGCATGGCGGAATCAATAAGGCGGCGCAAGAGAAATGGCGGTAATAACTTCATACTAGGGCCGGGGATTTATCTCGGCTTCATTTCGAAGGCGAAATAAATGATCGATGCGCTTCAGCCGAGTTCACTTCGTTTCCAATGTTCATATTCATATTCATTTATTCAATGTTCTCGGGTATCATATTCAAGATTTTTCAAAGAAATTTAAACATTAATTTTCTAAGAACTTTCAGACCTAACAAGGCCATTAATTAAAACCATTAAGAAATTAGTGGCACGCCTTTACGGGTAATTTGCTGGTTTCAAAAGAACTATTAATATTCGTATCATCGGGAGCAAACGTCAAATTTTAACCATCTGCAGCCGAAATGAGGCGTTTTGTAGATAGGAACTGGCCAAACATAGTCTGCTGCTCTTGTACCGATTTGGCAGATTATTTTTTTGTCGCGTTTGTTAGTGGCCAGGGAAGATTTGTATATGAAGAAGAAGAAGATATAAAGACGCACTCAATGTCGTACAATGGACACGAGCAGCAGGCGTGCCCGTCGCGTGGTCAGGTTGGACCCACTCCTGCGCACGGTTATTAATACTAAGTGAAAGCACCCATTTCTTTTAATTATTTCTTGACACGTCAGCCAGAGTAATGGAAGCCTTTTGGATTTTAAACGATATTAAAATTAAATCGTTTTTTTTAAACGCGGACTTTTATGCCGTATTCGCTTTGGACGAGTCTGATGTACCTAAAGAGTAATTAAGTTTCTATCGCACACTAACCAAATCAATGTTTTCTATATTTTTTTCTATATTCATGTGTTTAACTATATCAATTTAGTTTTATTGGTTTATTTTATCAGTTTGGCTATTAATTAATCACCACTACGACAACAATCTACTGTCTTTTTATCAGCAAACAAATACCTTCTTAAAAACAAAAACTTATAGAAAGCCACTGCTTACTATCAGTGCTACATATATATTTATGGTGCTAGGTCCATCTAGGGTGGTACCACCGTCTTTCCTCGCTAACCTGCCGCCAAATATCTAGCAGTGCTCGCACTGTTGTGTTCCGGTAGGGGGTTAAGGCAGCCGGTGAAATTTCTGGCAAAGAGGCATTCCATCTTAGGCCTCAGGGTAGGCAACGCATTCGAGATCTTATGGTTGATGGGGGATCATAGGATTTCGGTGTCCATGGGCCGCAGTGACCACTCACCATCGGGTGGGTAGGGCGTAAGTTCTATAGAACGTTTCTAGCGCGTACAATTAGTATTTGGAATGAACGTCCTGCCTCGATTTTCCCTCTGCGCTACATTTTGGGGCTTTTCAAAAAGGGGGTCATCAAATATCTTCGAGATCGGCAACGCATTGGTGATGCCTCTGGTGCTACAAATGTCTATGGGCGGCGGTGACCACTTACCATCAGGTGGGCCGTCTGCTTTTTTGACAATCTTTGTACATAAAAAGGTGGACTGTGCGCTCGTTTGCCTATAGGTACCAGAAGAAAAAAACATTACATTTAAAAAAGTTACTAATTTGAATGCTTGAATTCGGATTTTAAAATAACACAGATACTTTAAATTAATAGGGTGACCATGTCTCCGAAAAACAAGGACAGTCCTATTTGCATAGATACCGTCAGCGTGTAATGACAAGCGGCTCTAATGACTAGCGTTGGGCAGTCCCGGTAGCCTTCACCCCTCCACTCCCCTCCCCCTCAGCCGTCGCCTAATCACGGGCGGGTTAGCCTTTTAAACTGATTGAGGACAGTCAAGAACATAATCCTAGTTACTGATATAATTCTCTATTCTCTTTTCTATTAGCGATAAGACCGCCTGCTGTATACTTAACACCATGTTTTCCTGATCTTTTTGTTCGGTCCTTTTTTTTCTATTGTGTGGTGTTCAATAAAGAGTATTTGTATTGTATTGTATTGTAATTCGAATTACTGACCATGATATGTTTTACACTAAGAACATTAATTCTCGATGCTAACATGGTAAGTTGGCTTAAAAAAATGTCCTAATGCTATTTTGTCATATTCGTTTATAAAATTCAAATGGGACAAATCTGTTAGCCCTTTTTAAATTGTTATACCGATCGTATGTTTCCGTCCAACTCTGAACTGAAGAGCCTGCCATTGCCAATATTTCCGTGCCTATATCATGTGTAAAAGTTCACAAACTTCCTCACACATATACTTTCTTGTTTCGAAGGTTTCATATTGAATGAAAACTACATTTTTCTATAAGTTATATTGAGACGGTAGGATCTATGTGGCTATGCTTTTTGTCGACGATATTACGTCTACCTATCTACCTTATGCTCTTATTTTATCCGACCACTTCATCCTAATGCGTCCATAATGATCACAACACTTACCAATTGCCATGTTACTCATGTGTCAAATATTTCTAATTTCGTCTAAACCACTATCACATTTAAAATTAGTCATCATTTTTAAAATATAATTGTGTAACATGCCAGTTTCATGGCGTTTTAGTTATTAGTCATAGTATTGTTAAGGCGATCAATATTTTATGTGAAAAGCGTAGGTTGAGGAACATCTTGACTTACAACACACGCTTTTATAAGGTGATAACTTTTTGACATTGATGTGACAAATTTTTGGTATAACTGTTCACTTTCTACATAAAACAACTTAATATTTGTTTGATGCTATTGTATTTTTTTTACAATACAATACTACTCCATATTTGGAGTAGTTGCAATATTGGAAAACATTGCAGCTCCAGGAATCGATAACACCTCAGCTGCACTGAACAAAACCAACTTATGAATTCCGTTGATCAATAAGGGAACAAAAATCGTCGCATACGATTCCCTATAATTCTGTCCTTGGCAAAGTTTTTTTGTTGCCTCGGATAACTTTGTATTGCCATGGTAAATTACTCGCCACCCCGATAAGGTACGCATCTGTAATTAAAGAGCATCGCGAAATATCGTAACGCCCTGTGTTTGTTTAAAAAAGTTAATGGTTCCCGAAACGATATTATCTACCTCGCTGTTAATGGCTTCCCTTATGCGATGTGGCCAGTAATTGCTCTCGTCGGGACGGCTGGAAACTGAGATGTATGATCGCTGATGGTATCTGGTGTGTGATGAAGAAAGCAATGTAACAATCTGGACATGTAGGTATATTAGCATTTCAAAGTACGCTCGTTTCTATAAGTATGATAATTTCTTGGCACAATTCGCTTTTGCGACGGTCAGATTTGTCGAAGATATTGAATAGGCTAGCCACCATTGAGTTTCTTTCACATTAAATAAACGTAAGTACTGTACGTAAGTACCTACTTAAGTTGTTTAACAAAAACATAATGTAATGTAAACTTTCATGCCTCAGGTTTCCCAGGAATTTCCAATATAATGTTCACATAAACACACATATAAATTATGGGGTATCAATATTGAACGATGGCTGCCATTCAGGGCGATCCGTCTTCTGAATGAAGACATAACTTTTGACAGCGGCAATTTTTTAACTGTTATGGGCTGTAATTATTCCTTTTGACAGTTATGGACCTAATGTGATTGGTTGCCTTGTTTGGATGCGTTATAATACAGGGAGATTCTAGAAAATAAAAAAATGCAAATGTTACCTCCGCGCACATTTACTGATGACATTCCGATATCCGTTTTTGAGAAAAATACTTAAAAGTAAATATCCTGTAAGTTTTGAACCAAAGTTTCTCAGAAGGTAACGTTTGAAGATTGAAACAATATGTGGAGCCCCCTGTCGATCTTTAACGAGAACAGATTGGCCGATTATTTCGTACCCATTTTTTTGATCGTTGAAAGATGAATTGATGCTTTTAAGATAACGAAATCAGTACTCGCTGCGTACGGGATGTAATATTGATTATCTTTATTCATCGTGTGTGCTCTGCTCACTGTGTTTGCCAGTTTGAGATGGCATGATAATATACCGTTTTGTATGATAGCTTTTTACACATTGCTTTATGGTTAAATGTTTTTCCTGTACATATTTTCCTATATGGATAATCACTGGATTTGGAAGTTGAACCAAATTTCCTCAAATTCTTCCTTGATTTTTTTCGAATGCCTATCAACTTTAGTTTTTGCTGATGCAAGATTGAGTGACAAACTACTAAAAGTTGAGGGAATATGGTCTGAGTGAACCTTGGCCAATTTTTAACATTATGATAAGAAATTTTTCTTTTTGTTTAAGTAGTAGGTTTAATGAAATTATTCCAACCTCGCCATATGGCACTCTAATAAGACGCTATACACTGTTTGGAACAATTATTTTCATACAAAGGAAGGTTCCTACACCGCGATGACGATCGAAGTCAGCGGTCCGTGTAATAGTAATGGGAAACAAATGAGCGCAGTGATCCAGGCCGCTGCGCACGCGCCGCGGGGCGTCCGTCATAGCGCGCCCTTTTGTAAAAACTACCGTATTGTGCTTTCATAATTTACTGCTTGTTCGGAACCGAATACTGAGCGCGATTCGGAACGCAGCCCTTGATAGATACTAGCGAAGCTGTGGCTTTTTGAGGTACTATTTTGACAGACGTCATATTGTCATTGTAAAAAACTTGTAAGAATAACTTTTTGAGACGCTGCGTGGTTTATTGAGATACTTGAACTATAAATTGTAATCTACAACGCGTACGAGCGTTTTGAGTGTAGAAAGCTTGAATTGTGATCAGTTACTTGACATTTTGTGTAATCCATTGGGAGCGCGGTTTTTTGCGTGCGAAAACTTGGAACGGCCCGGCGGAACGAGCAGACCGGTGAAGGGAATTCAGACCTACACTTTACACACTACAGATACACACCCTTCACGGCCCTTGGGCGCTTGCCAACAGAGGCCTGTATTGCTGTCACGGCTGTAAGTACGGAATTATCATTGTTACAAAATAAATCTTAGACTCCTTCGCAGACACAAAATCTTGTAGGCGTTGCTGTGTGACTGCAGTTTATCGCCACCTATACCCTCAGCTACAGCAGTCTTGGTAAACGGGCCCAGCTATTGAGACGTCTGTTTTGGAAGCCGTAGGTGTAGGCATCATAATTTTGGTAGCAGAGCGTGGTTTTTTGAGATCCACACGAGTCGTAGAACAGGGCATTTAATTAGTAATTTTTGGTTTTGCCTGTTACACGACGGTGTCTAGAAGTCTTGTTTAGAGTCAAGTCCACTGTGTTTGATGGGTATAAACCCACACAGTTGGAATCAGTTCATTAAATTTACCTTTTGTTGGATAAATCTATTTTTTGATGTTCGGGTTGCTACGGGCAAAGATAGAAAATTGGTAAATCATTGTTGAAAATTGATTGATATTTCTATGTTAAGTAACTAGTTTGCACTAAAGATTGTTGAGGAGATATAATCTCACCTATTTTTGTGAATTTTAATGTAAATTGATAAAAGTCAAATTTGGTAGGTAGTTGATACATGCATACAAGGGTAGTTTCGTGCATATGGAAGTAGTTGCTCTAGTTGATTGAATTGGTTTGGCCTTTGCTATTAATAGACACCTTTGTATTGTAAATGTATTTTAGTTGTTGAATTTGGGGATTCCTAGTTAATTTTATATTAAAACAGGGTTCTGTACTAATTAATATAATTTGAATTATAGTTTAAATCAATTATAGTTTTGCACTAATATTGTTAATTGTTGTAGGTTCTCACTGTAATAGCAATTGATTTAGGGATCTGCAGGCAACTTTGCAGGGTTCCGTTGCTTACAAAATAATTTAAATTTAATTCTTTTTTTGTGGTTTAGATTGTTGAACAATAGAATTTAAATTTAATTATATACCTTTTGCTTTGTTTGTTGTTTTGGACAAGTATGTCAAAATTAGTTGCCCGAATCAAAGCGGAGTTGAGATGGGCGGCTTCAGCTGCTGCGTTGATAGATCGACCAGATCGTTTTGATGCTTTGCTCCGAAGATCGGCAGAGTTGACAGAGCGGAGCAAAATTGTACAAAGTTGCTATACGGAGCTTTTGGACACCGAGGATCCAAAGCTGGATGACTGTGTGGAGGCCGACATCACACAGTTTTATGATTTGACGGACAGTATTGCCCAAGCCGCCAGCAGGGTAGAGCGGGGTGCATTGACTGAGGAAACCAGAACACCTCCACCCATGGCTCTTTTGGGGCGTTTACCTACTCTTGACTTGCCACATTTTGATGGGGATTTGAAAGGTTGGACCGCCTACCATGACTTATTCACCAGTCTGGTAGATGCTAGGACGGACTTGGCACCGAGTCAGAAGTTGGCCTACTTGTTCTCCACATTAAAGGGAGAGGCCCTCGGTCTTGTCTCACATTTGGCGGTCACCGACCAAAACTACCCCACTGCCAAGGAACTATTGGTGAAGCGGTATGCCAACATTAGGCGGTTGGCAGATACCCATGTTGCACAGCTGTTGTCGTTGCCCTACGTCCATAGGGTTGCCACTTTGAGAGTGAACTTGGTCAACCCCATGGGGGCATTGAATGCTTTGCGGCGGCTCGGTCTGCCTATCGATGAATGGTCCTTTATGTTGTTGCACATTGTTTTGTCGCGTTTGCCTACGGACTTGAAGGTCCGTTTTGAGCAAAAACATGGTGGTGACAGTGCCACGCAGTTGCCGCCATTTGCAGATTTGTTGGCGTTTTTGGAAGAGGAGTGCCGCTTGTTGGACAACGCTGGCGTTGAAGGCCCGTCCCCGGCCCCAGCGCGGCCTCCTCCAGAACAGCGTCGTGTTGTCGCTCGCCCCCCCCCTCGAGGGGTGGTTGAGCCACGCCGCCCAACCCTCAGATACGCAACGGCCCAGGGCCCTCGTTGCGTATATTGTAATGCTGACGGCCATTTTGTTTCTGCGTGTCCTCAATTCCTCAATAGGAAGGTGAAAGATCGACGAGGCATTGCGAATGATCGCCGGTGGTGCTACTCCTGCTTGGGGCAGCATCTGCAGCGGGACTGTTCACGGCCAGAGCCGTGCCCGAACTGCCAGGGGAAGCACCACCCGGTTTTGTGTGCCAATAGGAATGGTGGTGTTCCGGTTGATGATGCGGGGTGGAATTCCCCCACGGGCGGGGGCCCGCATCCCCACCATCCCCAAAGGGAGTCTCGTCGGGGCTTGCCGCCCACGGGCGGGGGAACCCCTCCCCCCTCTCCTCAACAGCAGGAGAGGTTTGCAGCGGTTCAGCGCCGCACCACGCCTCCGCGGTTCTCCCCACCGCTGTGCGAGAGACCGCGTTTGGAACGCCGCCCGCCCCAGTTCGGTCGCAGTAGCGCCTACTACGCGCCGAGCCGAGAATTGCCGAGCAGACGCCATGAGGTACCAGTGGAGCACTACCTCCACTCGTATCGGACATCGCCATCACGCGATGCCCCCCAATAGGTAGTTGCCGCCCTCTCTCCCACCACCGCCGCCCAACCTGAGACAGTTCTTCTGCCGACTGTTTGTGTCAGGGTCTGGGGCCCGAAGGGCGACTCCCTGTTTGTACGTGCCCTTTTGGATTCGGGTGCCCAGGGTTGTCTTGCGTCCTCTTATTTGGTGGAGAGATTGGGCCTCCCATGTAGACCTCACCCTGTAGTGATCCACGGCATTGGTGGCCTTCAGGTGGAAGGACCAAAGGGTGAAGTCAAGGTTTGTTTTTCGCCTGTAAATTGTGGGCCGTCCATTGTGGCCAAGGCGGTCATTCTGAATGATATTTTGGGCAGAAACCCGCAGGTGACTATCTCCCCTGCTGTGGTAAATTTGACGTCGGATTTGACTCCCGCTGACCCTCAGTGGTTTGTACCTGGACCCGTAGACCTACTCCTGGGAGTAGACGTGTTGGGTTTGATTTTGTCCGGGGAAAAGCGGGTTTTGCAACCGTACGGGTTAATTGCGTTACGCACTATTTTTGGATATAGTTTTTGTGGTCCCGTGTTGAGGGGTACTGTCCCACGGGTTGAAGACCAAACTGTTGCAATAGGGCTCTCACTCTCTGACGCAGTCCAGCGTTTCTGGGAGGTCGAAGAGCCCCCCAAGGCTCCCAGAGTCGACCCAGCGGAAGAAGAGTGTGAATTGTCGTACCAGAATAATACTGGTCGCCGCGCTGATGGTCGTTTTGTCACTCGGTTGCCTTTCAGGGCTGCACGCCCCCCTCTCGGTCAGTCTCATGCCTTGGCAGAAAAAAGGTTGTTGTCTATGGAACGCCGAATGAAGAGGGATCCGGACTTTCGTACTAAGTACATTGACTTTATGCGCGAGTATGAGGATTTGGGACATATGTCCCCTTCCGACATTGATTGGCGCTCGCTCGAGCACTACTTCTTGCCTCACCACGCGGTTTTGAAGACTCCCGGTGGGAAGATAAGAGTAGTTTTTGACGGCTCGGCCCCTACTTCGAATGGGGTTTCTTTGAACCAGTGTTTGCATTCCGGTCCCAAACTGCATAGGGACATCTCGGATATTCTCACCAACTTCCGCCGTCATCAAATTGTCTTTGTGGCTGACATCCGAATGATGTTCAGACAATCGGTGGTGCACCGAGATGACCGGCGGTACCAATTGATCTTGTGGCGTGAGCGATCTTGTGATCCGATGCAAGTGTACGAGTTGAACACTACCACGTACGGACTTAAGTCTAGTCCCTACATTGCTATTCGAACGTTGTTGGAATTGGCTCATCGTGAGCGATTGAACTATCCCCGGGCGGCGGCCATCTTGGGAGATTCGGTGTACGTCGATGACGTCTGCACTGGGGCCTCTACCGTCGCGGAGGCTTTGATTTTGCGGGACGAGTTGATTGCAATCCTAAAGTCGGGAGGTTAAGAATTGCGTAAGTGGTTGTCAAATTGCCCCGACTTATTGTGTGATCTTCCAGTGGAACATCAACAGGACCCTCTCCTGTTTGAAGATGCTGACAACCCTAACTTGATTGCGGTCCTTGGTATACAGTACCAGCCCGTCCAGGATGTCTTCACTTATCAGGTGGAGTTGGACTTCCCGAAGAACTGGACGAAACGCTCGGTCTTGTCGACTACTGCTCGGACCTTCGATCCCAATGGATGGATCACACCAGTCATTTTTCTGGCTAAGTGCTTTTTGCAGAAGCTTTGGATTGCGGAAGTGCCTTGGGACGAACCTCTCCAGGGAGAGTTGTTGAGAGAATGGTGTTCGTTTGTGTCCTCACTTCCGGACGTGAACCGGATTCTCTTGCCTAGATTATTTTTGCCGGCTGGCAAGTGTCGAGTCAGTCTCCACGGTTTCTGTGACGCATCCGAACGAGGATATGCGGCCGTGGTATTTTTGCGGACTGTTAGTTCATCCGGTCACGTGGGAGTTCATTTGGTGATGGCCAAAAGTAAGGTGGCCCCTATTCGGACTAGGTTGACGATTCCTAAGTTGGAACTGTCGGGAGCAGCCCTCCTTACTAGGCTTCTCAATCATGTTTGTGGTACTTTGAGTTGTACCGTTGAGATCTCGGAAGTATTTGCGTGGACTGATAGTGAGATCGTTCTTTGTTGGCTTCGCACCTCGCTACATAACTTGGAGGTCTTTGTTGCGAATCGAGTCTCACAGATCCAGAGCTCTGAGACCCCGCTGATCTGGAGACATGTGCCAGGAGAATTGAATCCCGCGGACTGCGCTTCGCGAGGCTGCGAGGCTCCTGCGCTTGTGAACCATTCTCTTTGGTGGGGACCAGATTGGTTGACGCACCCTGAGGCGTCCTGGCCCCAGAATCGGTTCTCCTCTCCAGAGGAATTACCAGGCTTGCGTGTGGGCGTTGTGGAGACGCAACCTGCGTATAATTTGAATCTGTTGTTGGACAGATATAGCTCTCTGTCAAAATTGATTGGGGTTACCGGTTGGATCCGGCGTTTCATACGCAACGGACGGAACCCACTGAATAAGGACTTGACGTCAGTTTTGTCGCCCTTGGAACGCCAAGAGGCCTTGATGTTTTGGGTTCGTGTAGTGCAAACAGAGCACTTTGAACCGACTATTGAATCCCTGAAAAGAGGAACGCCTGTGAAGGGTCCCCTTGCTCGTTTGAATCCATTCCTGGACGAGTCGGGTCTGCTTCGAGTCGGTGGACGACTTCGAAACTCGAATTTGCCGTATGGGGCTCGCCACCCCTTGTTGCTCCCTAAAGGAGGAGCCTTTGTGAATTTGTTGGTGTCAGATCGACACATTGCTAACGCTCACGCAGGCTGCCATACCCTTCTAGCCATTTTGCAGCGTGAATTTTGGATCTTGTCGGCCAGACGCACTATTCGTGGCGTCATTTTTAAGTGCATGCCGTGCTATCGGTTGAAGGCCGCACCCACACAGCCGATGATGGGTGATTTGCCGTCCGACAGAGTCTCGGAGAGTCGGCCATTTGCGTGCGTGGGTACCGATTTTGCTGGCCCCTTTTTGGTGAAGACCTCTCAGCTTCGCAACGCTCGGTCTGTCAAGGCATATTTGTGTGTGTTTGTCTGCCTGGCCACCAAAGCAGTTCACTTGGAACTGGTAAGTGCCCTCAGCACGGAAGCATTTCTTGCGACGCTAGGTAGATTTGTATCTCGCCGGGGACTACCGTCCTTGATCCGCTCTGATAACGGCACTAATTATAAGGGCACTGATCGTTATTTGAACGAAGTTTGTAACTATTTGAATAGTCATAAGGATATTTTGAGGATTGCAATGTCCCGAATGGGCATTAGGTGGCAATTTGACCCCCCAGTTTGCCCCCATTGGGGTGGAATTTTTGAGGCCGTTGTAAAGGTTACAAAGACGCATCTCCGACGAGTTATTGGCGAAACGATATTAACGTTCGAGGAACTTGCAACGGTATTTTGCAAAATTGAGGCCGTTCTCAACTCGCGACCTCTCTGCCCAATCTCGTCAGACCCAAATGACCTGGAAGCATTGACTCCTGGTCACTTTTTGATTGGTCGGCCCCTTAACGCCCTGCCTGAATATCCCATCAGGGAAGTAAAATCATCACGTTTGAGCCGTTTTGAATTGCTCCAGCAGATGACTCAGAGTTTCTGGCATCGTTGGTCGCTGGAATATTTGCATATTCTGCAGCAGCGCGTTAAGTGGACCGACAAAACGGATCCTCCCAAAGTTGGAGATCTTGTTCTGGTTAAAGAATCAAATTTGTTACCCTTGTATTGGCGTCGTGGACGCATTGTAGAGTTGTTCTATGGGCCTGACGGGATTCCCAGAGTTGCTGAGGTCCTGGTCGGAGATTCGGTTTTGAAACGAGCGGTGGCGAGCCTAGCCCGCCTCCCCATTTATTAGCAGTCGGAATGGATCTGACTGGAGCGGGGGATTGTTCGGAACCGAATACTGAGCGCGATTCGGAACGCAGCCCTTGATAGATACTAGCGAAGCTGTGGCTTTTTGAGGTACTATTTTGACAGACGTCATATTGTCATTGTAAAAAACTTGTAAGAATAACTTTTTGAGACGCTGCGTGGTTTATTGAGATACTTGAACTATAAATTGTAATCTACAACGCGTACGAGCGTTTTGAGTGTAGAAAGCTTGAATTGTGATCAGTTACTTGACATTTTGTGTAATCCATTGGGAGCGCGGTTTTTTGCGTGCGAAAACTTGGAACGGCCCGGCGGAACGAGCAGACCGGTGAAGGGAATTCAGACCTACACTTTACACACTACAGATACACACCCTTCACGGCCCTTGGGCGCTTGCCAACAGAGGCCTGTATTGCTGTCACGGCTGTAAGTACGGAATTATCATTGTTACAAAATAAATCTTAGACTCCTTCGCAGACACAAAATCTTGTAGGCGTTGCTGTGTGACTGCAGTTTATCGCCACCTATACCCTCAGCTACAGCAGTCTTGGTAAACGGGCCCAGCTATTGAGACGTCTGTTTTGGAAGCCGTAGGTGTAGGCATCACTGCTGTTTCCTGTTTATTACTTTGTATTTGAAAAAAAGTATATTTTGGGTCTATCAGCCTAAAACAAATCCAAGGGATTCCCGCAACACTTTCACACATCCACTTTAACATTCGAAAAAATAGTTATTTTTTTGGGATTTGTTGGAAAACGAGCATACAGGCCACCTGATGGTAAGTGGTCAATGTGGTCAACGGACATAAGGAATCATTAGATGGTAAGGTTTTTGCCATGGAGTTGGTCTGGACCTCCCACATCCATCGGATCGTTCATACCTACATCTTGTTGAATGCTGACAGAGTCTCAAACCCATACTAATATTATAAATGCGAAAGTAACTCTGTCTGACTGCTATCTCTTCACGCTTCAACCGCTGGACCGCTTTGGATCAAATTTAGTATGGAGATAGTTGGAGTCCCGAGAAAGAACATAAACTACTTTTTATCACGGAAAAGCGCATAGGTCCCGCGGGAGCGCGATAACCGAATTCAACGCGGGCGAAGTCGCGGGCAGAAGCTAGTTTTGTTATAAATATTAGAACCCACATGCCTTGATCAATTTTAAGGAGCCGTTTAAATAAAAACACTTCATAACAGGCTCCTGAAGACTGTTGCATCATCAGTAATCACAAGTACGTCTATAACTGTGTATTTTTACTCAAACTTTAACCAACCATTAATCACTACACCCATTCCTACCGACTGTCAGAGTATTGTGTGTCACTAAAAGCTATCAATACAACGCGTTTGTGTCACAAATGTCATCCGTGACGCGTCACGGTCCGACGCCTGCGCCGGTCCAGGGGACGTGTGACTTTATACTTTACGCCGCTGTCAGTGCAGAGGCTTTTGTCGAAATGTTAATGTAAATGACAAGTAATTTAGGTAATTTTGATACTTTCTCGATAGCGGCGAAGCTAATGTTTTTATCGACCGGGCTAGTCGATAAAAACAGAGTAAATTATAAAAGGTAAAAGTATGTAACGATACAGGCCCAGAGCCTAGTGCGGAAACCGCTGCCAACTACTGTAACTTTCGTAAACCAACTAGTTGTCCTATTATTTGTATGACTGTATTCTGCATATTTTTCTGGTAAATAAACATTATTCTTATTCTATTCTTAATGTATAGATAGTGATTAATTTATATGATTCATGTCACGTATTTTTAAGTTGTAATGGTCACCCTAATAACGTTGGTTTAAAAAACGTCACAGTTTGGCTGTCGCACACAAAATGTAAAAAGCATGAATAATACATATAAATAATGATAATAAAAAAATAACTTAATTAATATACATATTTATTTACAACTCGTACATGTCGATAAGGGTGCTTTATTTAAGTTTCCGTTAATTTAACATGCTAATTTATTCGCTTACTATAAGATAGTTGATGTATAATAGTACATTACAGACCTAGGGTGGTGAATTCGTAAATGTCCCAGATCGCAGGTTTCTGTGGCCCGAACCGAAGGTGAGGGCCATAAATATGCGATCTGGGGCTTTACTAATTACCGCCCGTGGTTTGTCAAAAGTTTAACGTCTTGCCTTGGCCAAGAAGTGAGATTTTCTCTCCGCGTAGCGGGCAGAAAATCTCACTTTACGGCCAAGGGTGATGTAAATAAATGAAACTAAAATATGGTAACACTAGCTTCTGGCCGCGACTTCGTCCGCGTGGAATTCGGTAATAGCATTCTCGCGGAAATTATGCATTTTTCCGGCATAAAAAGTAGCCTATATGTTGACCAGTGTTATAAACTATTGCAATCCGTCCAGTAAGTAGTTTTCGAGTTAAATCCGGACATAGATACATAGCTACACACATACATACATATACAGTTTCTTTTTCTAAAAATTGTTATTTTGTGTTCAGTATCTTTTAGTCCCTACGACTTTATAGTTTCTTTTAATTTTCAAGTTTCAGACGCGACTTCTTCTTTATTAGTATATAGATGAGGCAATTGTAATCAATACTAATATTATAAATGCGAAAGTAACCTGTCTGTCTGTCTGTCTGCTACCTCTTCACGCTTCAACCGCTAGACCGATTGAGATGAAATTTGAGATAGTTGGAGTCCACATAGGCTACCTACTTTTTATCCCGGAAAAACCGGAACGCGATAACCGAATTCCACGCAGGCGAAGTCGCGGACAGAAGCTAGTAATATTTATGAAATGAATTCACGATGCTACGAAAAATTGTCTTAATTATGTATTGCCGCGGTATTCTCACCCTTATGCGATAACATTTGGACAAACCACAGTAATTGTATATTACCTACGTTACCCATACTCATAAAGTATTATAATGACGTCGTAGGCGCCCCTCCGTCTGAGAGGTGTATAATATTGTAATTACGCACTAGTGATTTATTAAACAGATTACGCGTGATTAGTAGTGATTTTAATATCTACTGCACACGGAACAGCTGTTAATGATTACCGACAATGATTTTAATGAATGTTATGTGATATTAATGACTGTGTTTCCCTCTATGAGCTTACTTACATTGGAAGAGGGGCGAGTAGATAGGTATATTGTAGGATTTTCTGGTCTATCCATAATATATTATGGTGCGAATGAAAAGTAGAGTGGAATTTTAAAGTTCCAAGTGAAGTGATGAAACCAACCAAGAAAGTCTTTACTTTATTAAAACAATTAAAATTGCTAATATAATAGGGATGACGACAGGGTGAAGAAATTGCAATTCTAATTAGTCCGTCAGTCAGGTAATAAAAAAAAATTAGACACGTATTTTTTGTTTTATCAAATTAACAAAGAATGACCAAGTTAAAACGCATTAAAGTTGGAGAGTGGGGGCTAACTACGTCACCGTTAGGTATAAATCGTACCTAACCATGACGTCACGCGACATTTCAACTCAATATATCTCCGTATAAGTTTGATTACGTGAAAAAAGAAAAAAATACCTGTCCAATACTTTTCAATAATCTTCCTGATAGACTAAGGAAAAATATGTTGTTGTCATCCCTATTAAAAACAATGAACTGCTAGACGGTATCACTTGGCCCAAACAACGTCCGTTCACGGTCTAACTAGATATCATATAAGCAATGATTCCAAGGCAAATATTGTTCCGTCTATTGAGAAATACGCATTGACATTCAGCCACTTCTGACCGCTAATTGGCCAACACTATGGCCGGTTCATGTGTTAGCCACTTCACACAGGCAAACAAACATTTCCTGTTCAGCAAACACTAAATTTATTGAGTAAAAAAATGTGTACATCAAATTGAAAAAAATGCTAGTGACACCAATATTTATGTGAAATCATGGACATTCTTAATGCAGGCCCGTATTTTATTACCATGGTAGAGCATTACTAACAAACAAGGGAGATCAGGTGTAGCAAAATACATAGCATTCAACATACATGTCTACGCGAACCAAATCGCAGGCAATACAAATTTATACCTGTGAAAATCATACAGACAAATTGAGAACCTCCTTTTTGGTTGAAAAGAGAAAAGCGGATTCAAGTTACACTCCAACAATCGAATTTACCCAGTACTATTAATCAAACAAAAGACCAATGCAGTCGAGGGCTCTCAAATACCTGCCCATGCGCAGCTCCTGTGTCCCTCTGTTGACTTGCCATTGGCCACTTGAATATGAGGAATAGAAAAATAATTACCTGCTTACTTGCTTTGGGAGTCTATTATTACGTACGTCGTTTGCATTGTGCTATTTTTAACCGACTTCAAAAAAAGGAGGAGGTTCTCAATTCGTCGGAATCTTTTTTTTTTTTTTTTGTATGTTCACCAAAAATAAATAGTAAACGTGAACCGATTTCGATGATTCTTTTTTTGTTCGAAAGGTGGTACTTCCAAGTTGGTCCCATATTAATTTGGTTCAGTTTTGATGATGGGATCCATGAGAAAATGAGGGAACTCCTCCAAATTTGCTAGCACGTAGATGATTTTGGTGTCAATTTCGAGGACTTCAGAGTTACTTATGTACTTCTATAGTAATGTTAGGAAACTGTAGCCGAAAAAAAATTTTTAAATAAAAAAATAAAAACCGCCTTCAAACTCCGACAGACTGCGAAGTCGGTGTCAAGTGAACCGACCCAAAGAAATGATAATCATATAGTGAACTTGACATTGACATCGCAGTCTGTCAAAGTTTGAAGGCGGTTTTTATTTTTTTTACTGTAAAGGCCTAGTTTATTTGGTAGGTACGTATGCATTTTTAGTAGCTTAAAAAATTGAAACTTGTTAGAGATACTAACTAACTTTGCGTCCCACTGCTGGGCACAGGCCTCCACTCATCATGAGAGGGTTTGGGCTATAGTCCCCACGCGGGCCCAGTGCGGATTGGGGACTTCACACACATTTTTGAATTACTTCGCAGATGCGTGCAGGTTTCCTCACGATGTTTTCCTTCACCGATGTTTTCTTTTTTCGGTGTTAGAGATATTGGAAGGCAAATATTAAATCATTCATTACCAAATCGGCAAATCTAGGCAGTTGAAGTAAAACTTTTTTTTATACCATTGGTATAGGCAAACGAGTGCACAGCCCACCTGATGGTAAGCCACTGTGGCCCATGGACACCGAAAGCCTATGATCCCCCATTAAGAAACCATGAGATCTCGAATGCGTTGCCTACCTTGAGGCATAAGATGGAATGCC
The DNA here is from genome assembly GCA_963971205.1 of Aethes cnicana. Taxonomy (NCBI): domain Eukaryota; kingdom Metazoa; phylum Arthropoda; class Insecta; order Lepidoptera; family Tortricidae; genus Aethes; species Aethes cnicana. Next base: position 13,349,849 of record OZ020278.1, on the reverse strand, counting down.
TCTGTGCCCGAAATTTCACCGGCTGCCTTAACCCTTTACCGGAACACAACAGTGCGAGCACTGCTATTCATAATGATAATATAATGATGATAATGACAAAAAGCTTTCAGGAAATTTCATGAGTTCAGTACCGACGTCTTTAGTACCTACCATCTCCGGCGTTGATCAAATATTTTATGCGAATTTGATCGCCCCGATGATTTTGACAAGTTATTTTTTAATTGACCCGGACACGTGCAATCAATCGAGCGACGTCGGCAATCAGCAACAAGTGGCCGCTGGTTCAATTCCGCGCGTGCCCCACATCCCACTGATTGATGGGCCCTGATCAATCTTTATGGGATTTCATTAACATTTGTTACACGTAATAGGGACAATTTTTATCTATTTTTATGGGCACTTTGATAGATCATGCATGAAGTGCGTGAGTATCATCATTTTATTTTGTCTATGTATTTATTTAGGTAAGTAACAAGTTACAGTGCATGGAATTTAGGTTCATTTAGTGTGTTCTTATCCTTCAAAACAAAAAATGAATGATTTTCATAAATCCAAAATTGCATTTAGCAAGTTACGGTACATGTCTATTTACTACTCATATTTCCTATGTCAGTGATCTTTTATAGGACTATTTAGGACAGCCAAATGACGTCCAGTGTCCTGAAACATCATATCAAATGGTTTCCCGTAAACTTTACACTCCATCTTGCAACATAATATTCGTGAGCATAAAGAAATCCTCTTTTTTGCAAGATTTGCCTGAACAGCTGATTGTGGCGACTGCAATAAAACAAATGTGCACTGACTGCAGATGTCGGGGTCGATGACTCGGCCGGATTCAAAATAAATGGTGCTTCTGCGCGAGCGCATCAAAGTTGCGCTGGAGTGGGCTCACCAAGAAATGAAGTTAGACGGGGAGATCATTTTCCTGTTTTTGAAACTGTAATACAGATTACGTATTATCACAATAAACCGTTTTTAACTCCATAAAATTATACTTTAGGTATTCATAAATAAAAGCCTCGTAAAATTAGTGTTTGTAAAACATCATGTGTATTCAACACTTAAAAAATACTATCGTATTGAGAATTCGATCAGCGACCTAGTGATTCATAAAATAAAGTGTAAGTTTTTTTTCCAATGGCAATTAATAACACAGGAAGTGATTACAAAAAACTATTCAGTACTTAAAAGTTATTTGTAGCGCAATATATCCTATTTCCGAGCTGTCGGTAGGCCTCCAACAAGATGGAGCGACGACCTCGTGAAAGTCGCGGGAAACCGGTGGAAGCACTTGTACAGGACCCGTCTGAGTGGCGAGCCTTGGGGGAGGCCTATGTCCAGCAGTTGGCGTCTTTCGGCTGAAATGATGGTGAAAATGATATCCTATATCCATCAAATAACCTAAAGCTTCGTCACCCTATTCAAGAAGTACTTCATTAATTTTTACTTACATATCAGAAGTCGCGTTAATATCCCGACTCGGTTTAATGTGGATCCAATCGACTACGAGCTCTGCGTCTCATTGGCACATCATCGATTCCTACAGATATAGGATTGGAATTTATGAATTATGAATATGACTTCTACTATGTAACTAGCAATGACAACTGGCTATTGAGTCTTCACGTGCAGACAGCGTTTGCTACTTTGTAAATCGATCGATGCAATCCAACTTTTCATAAGGAGATTTCCCTACAGTGTGACTACATTAGCAACTGACGCAATTACCCTTAGAATTCTATTGACCTGTGATGTTCATGTCCAGATGAGGAAACGGCTTTCGCGGATCCATTAGGCGGCAAATTGCAGCCTTTCGTCGTTTATCTGTCTTATTAGCCGGCCGATCTTTCTTAGTCTGTACAATTAGGTACTTACCGCATGCTCTTCGATTTTCTATCTAAAACGAACCGAAATAAGACACGTGAGGATTTTAACATGTACTATTACTACTACTAATACTACAGCCTATTTGCGTCCCACTGCTGGGCACAGGCCTCCTCTCACCACGAGAGGGTTTGGGCTATAGTCCCCACGCGGGCTCAGCGCGAATTGGGAACTTCACACACATCTTTGAATTACTTCGCAGATGCGTGCAGGTTTCCTCACGATATTTTCCTTCACCGAAAAGCTCAGTGGTAAATTCAAATTGAATTTCGCACATAAGTAAACTTAGAAGTGCGAGCCGGAATCGAACCCCCGACCCTCTGCATGAGAGGCGGTAGGTCGAACCACTAGGCCACCACGGATTATTAATATGTAAATCTACATAAATGCAGCTCTGTTTTTATCGGGAAGACAACTTATTTCTCTGTCTGCATCCATATTCATTCCTCGCTTCACGCTTATTTGTCATTTAAGTTTCAACTTCATTTAACACGCTTCTGCGAAGCAATCAAATAATTTATGTGAATCCTTCATTATGTACTGGATCCGCGTAGAGAACTGCTATAACAGCCCAGGTCCTCCCGTAATAGACGAGGTGTAGGAATATGGGAATAAGTAGATGGATGAAAAAGGCTGCAGCCCCGGAACTAGCGGGAGATCGGGTATCAAAGGAGCGCCAAAGACCTTAAAAATGTTCCAAAGAAAACGAGAACTTAATTGTTTTAAACTTATCAATAACCTACCTACCCCGGAACGGAAAAATACTAGATCCGGGGTTGATAGGTGACTCTATATTTTTTCCTACCTTCGATAATTATCTAAGTTATTCATACACCGCCGCAGAAATACTGAAGCCTCAACTAGATGAAGTACATGTTTCTCTGTCGGTATGCCCCCATTGTGGCCGTAACCTGATCCATTGCCGGTCTATCTGGACCGCAGTGCCCCACTTGTAGATTAGCTTGTAAATTCTAATGGGACATGTCACATACCGACGAACAATATTGCTCAAGAATCTGGATACGAACATTGTAGCTCAAAATATGCGATATAATCGTTTAACAAAATAAATAACAAAATGTTTTTATTTTTCTATCTAAGGCAATTCCTAGTACACAGTATCCTACTCAACAACCTTCGCGACTAAATTCTTCTAAATAAACTTGTGTAGTAAATTAGACTATTTTAAAAGTTCTTGGATCCTCTACAAAAACTTTTTAAAACATTTTAGATGGTGAATTGAATTTAACTTACGTATTTTCCTAATTATCACTTTTTATTTATTCTTTCTCCTTTTAATTATACTAGTAAGAAAGAGACGAAACGTTCCAAAATGCATTTTGTAGGTAATCGTTGATCACGTTTCCTATGTCCTAATACCTATTCCATTTAAGGTTAAAATAAATACGATTGTGAAAGCATAAATTACGACGGTGTCTATCTATATTATCTATACAACCCCGACTTTTATGACCGGAGTCGTTTTTGTGATAATCCAAAACCTTTTTTCTAGATTAATGTCATCTAACTCAAAATGTTTCGTTGAGTCATCTTCATCTACATTATTATTAATTTTCCTTAGGCACACATTCGCTACCACTAACCGTAAAGCGTTTATTAAGTTATTCCTTTTAAAAACATATGCACTGATGAAATAACCTGCCAGCTAAATTCCGTTACAATCTTAGAACTCCAGCCTAAAAACTAGTTTTGCCAAAACGCGTCTGAATATTTGTATTGCAAACAAGTTCTGCGCTGATGTCATTCTATTTGCTATTTAAACACTTTAACCGCCAACTTAATGTGGTCAATTTGTTACTGGCCACATAGAATAAGGAAATAATGTTGGCTAGTAAATAAAAGTAAAATTGGTACTGGAAAATAAATAAAGTATTTAAGGAATTACCTAGTGTGGAAGATACAGAAGATAAGGTACCATTAGGTCAATCAATAGTCGTCAAGAATTAATCGGAATCGACTAATTTAAAACCATTGCTCAAAATTCAAAAAAATCTAAATTCAATCATTTATTCAGCAAATTGGCCACAAACTTTTACACGTCAGAAAAATAATTTACCAGCGCTTCCTAGGCCCATTGCTTGAGCAGTAGCGCCGAAACAAACTCAAGCAGAAGGCTTTTTTCAAAAATTCCACATTGTTACAAAATTTACATTTGCATTACATGTATAAAATATACAAAATCAGCTCAAAGATTAACCAGTCATTAATGTTTTCTTTTCGTTAATACCTGTTCAGATTTTTAGGTAAACTTAAATTAATTGAGTTACCATCCCGTGCCAAAAAAAAATCACAACCAAGTGTGTTGAAACAGTAGCCATAAAAAAGTAGATTAAAAGAAAGCGAAGACTTCCGAGGCAAGATCCGACATTCGATATGTCGGAAGGGTATCGGATATCGGACGGTTTTACTCGAATTAGTAATCGAGTATTTCCTTGCCCAAGTAGCAATCAAGTGTCTTAAAAAGGAATTATAGATATCTTTAAGAAAATTTTACTAATTCTATCAGTTGTCTTGACTAAAACTATTATGTCCCTCAAGATATCTTGAAGATATCTCCAAGACTGAGTTAAGACAAAGTGGGCACAGTATTTAAGTCAATTTTAAGAAAGAGTTAATACTACTCTTTAGACAGACTTTAACCCTACTTAAGACTGAGGGCTTAACAGATCTCTTAACTTCGATTTCAAGATATCTTTAAGGTTGACTTAATACCAAAAAATAAGCTTAAAGATATCTTTAATACTTACTTAATACTATTAACACCGAGTTGTACTAATTCGATCGTCTCTTAACAAAGAAAATTTTAAAACTTTTTTTACTTATGGAATTGTTATTTTAGAAAACATGGCGAACTCTTTTACTTAAAAGAGAATTCATTGTAGGTTTATCGAAATGGCGATTAACTAACTATTTTTTACGTTTATAAAATACCGTTTTATGTCCCTATTGGTACTTGAAAACTATAACGCATGATTGTTTATCGTGTAAAATTGATCGAAAGTGCTATAAAACAGACGGGCTTACAAAATACTGGAAAATAAGCACTAAATATTTGGAATATTTTGTTGCTAAATGAAAATTTTACTTACATACAGCGCAGAATACTACTTTTCCGTATACGTTGGAGGTATAACACAAACACTAACACAACACTAACATGTTAAAACAAAAATCTAACTTCAATGTACTATATTTTTTATGATTTAGCGTCGGAATTTTTCAATATTTTTTCTAACTTAAAGTGCAAAATGGCGTTAAGTCTTACTATTCTTAACGAAGTATGACTTTAGACAATACTGATTTTGTAAGGTTACTTTAGATAAAGTATAGACAAATTGCATTTGGAGTAGTACCGGTTTAGAGAAATGATACTTAACTTATACTAAAAACCGAATTAGTGTAGGTCTAGTTAATTCTTAATGGACTTTAAATAATCTTTACTTTGATTTAGTTTATACAATTTACCGTCAAATTTACGGTATTGTTTATGCAAGAAGAACCATCCCACCAAAAACATTTTTATGTAATGTCATGCCAAAGCGAGTACCTACTAATACGAGTATACTATATTGCTTGCGCTGCGAAGAAGTTATATAAGATCTCATGGGGAGCCAAGCTGTGTCGTTCAAAAAGTCAAAATGTAGGGCCAGGCCGTTTAGTGACAGTGACGCAAACAGTCATAGCGGTTTATCAACAGAAAGCTAACCAGGCGTGAATTTTGTGCTTAAAATTGAGTAACGAAACGACCAAGCCCCACATTTTGACTTTTTGAACGACACGCTTGTTCTCAATGATATCTTTAAAATTTTGTACAGTGCAAGCAATATTTAGGCAGTAAGTATCTAAGAGGCAACACATTACCTACGTAGCATTTTAGATAGGTAAAATGTTTTTCATGGGATGTCTGGGGGCACGCTAGTGCTCCCGCCAAGACGAGTCAACAGAAGCGCTGGGCACACCTACCTTTTCTCAAAGCCTTTAATCGTATTTTCATAGGTACCTTTAAAGATTCGTCATGGATAGTGCTAGAAAGTCGAAATGTTGAGTAGTTATATTATGACTATAGAGTACCTTTATTATACATAGTTTCAAACGCATGGCTATAATCGTTTAGTGTTTTTTTTTATATATTTTGCCAATTAGCTGATGAGATGATGAGGAAAATTTTGTTTCTTTGTCCTTTCTTTATGACAAAATGACTGGAACGATTATGATGAAATTCGGTATGGAGATAGTTTTATATAGTTTGAGAACCGGGAAATAACACTTTTTTCATCCCGATATTTCCACGGGAACGGGTTTTTCACGGGTCAAATGAGTTTTTCAATACTTTCAATATAACTAACCGTCTATTATGTGTAGGTAATCATCGGAAACGCAAATTCTACGTCTACGCGGGACGAAGTCGCACGCATCGGCTAGTTTTAGATATTAATAAAATCTAAAGTTTTACTAGTTATACATCTATATTGAAAATGAAAATGAAAATATTTATTCAGCAAATAGGCCACATCTGGGCACTTTTACACGTCACTTTTAAATGAATTTAACAGAAATGAATTTACCAGCGCTTCCTAGACCCATTGCTTGAGAAGAAGCGCCGCAACAAACTCAGCAGAAGGCCTTTTTTCAAAATTTAAACATATAGATTTACATTAAATTTACGTTAATATGTATAAAAATACATATATAGGTACATACTAAAATCACATTTAAGGGATGTATAGTCCCTAACTTAAACTTAAATCTAAGATCTTAGAGATGGTCTTATATTAGGTACAAATTAATGAAAATATTAATTAAAGTACTTATCTAAATATGTATACTAAAAATAATAATAAAAATCGCAAATGTTTAGAGATTGTACACGTCTCGTCAGAAAAAAAAACTTAGTACCTGATACAAATAAATGGAATTAAAAAGATAAATTTCAAGATAACGATAAAAATAGATATATAACAGCAGATCTATATAATAATAATAATTAAACAATAATAATCATATTAATATTATGAATGCGAAAGTAACTCTGTCTGTCTTTCTGTATGTCTGTTACCTTTTCACGCTTCAACCGCTGGACCGATTTGGATGAAATTTGACATGAAGATAGTTGGAGTCCCGGGAAAGGACATAGGCTACTTTTTATCCTATTATTATTTTTATTTATGGATTCAATCACTTATTCAGCTAATTGGCCAAACACAAAAAAATATCCATATTTCCATACTAAAAAAAATATATATTCTAGCAATTGCCAGACCGAATCTACGAAAATACGACAAAACATTTCAAGACAAGGTAGATATAATGCCCTACGCTTCCGTTGACTCGTCTTGGCAGGGGCACTGCCGTGCCCCCAGATCGTAAATTGCCGTGCAATCAGAATCACTGCTGTCCGCTACTTCCATTTCCAAATTTGACGCTTTAAGTATCCTCTACTGTCTCGTGATCTATTTTTAATAGCTACTGGGTAATAGACACTGAAATCTCACTCCAAGATGTCGCACTGTTAACATATTTAAAGCACTGATCACTTGCACCGCACACAATTTGATGTTAATCTAAATATATAAAACTCAAAGGTGACTGACTGACTGACTGACACAGTGATCTAACAACGCACAGCCCAAACCACTTTTCGGATCGGGCTGAAATTTGGCATGCAGGTAGATGTTATGACGTAGGCATAAGCTAAGAAAGGAGTTTGCGAAATTTCCACGGGAACGGGAAAAAACGGGATTTTTCATTTTATTATTTCTGCGCACACGAAGTTGCGGGGAAAAGCTAGTTTTCTATATTTCGCAACAAGCCGAATGATGAAAACCAAATTTTTTGAAGTAGTTTTTTTTTAATTTCATCCATCTTTCACTTGGTTTATTTTGTCGAAAAGCGTCCCGTTAAGCTTATTTTTACTTAAAGCTTATTAAATTTAGGGATAAAAGAATAAAATATTCTTCACAAAAGCAATTTCTAGGACTTATAGTGTTACGATCATCTAAGTTTGTCTACAGATTCAATTTTTACTTAGCAATTCTAAACTGATACTTTGATTATACCATTGAGTCTTTAGTGAGTCTTGAAATAATCTGAGTAGAGTAAAAGAATCATTTTTAGACTTAAGTGTGGACGCACTTAATACTAAATGGTTTTTAAAATACTTAACTAGGATTTAGGTATTCTTAACTTGCTAAAGTAGCGGTAGCTTAAAACTATTTAGTTTTAAAGACTAAAATGACTTAACGAAGTCTTTTTTTTATTAGCTAATTCTGATTTAAGACAAAGTTAAGATATGTAAGATTTAATCACTATTCTTGTTTGCTACTTGGGTGGGATTCTAAATCTTTAGACGGATAAGGTTTTGTAATTAAAAATGGATCTAATGATATGAAAACAAGGTTAAAGATAAAGAACAATTAGTTTAACTTGATTTAGCGAAAGAAGTTTGAACAGAATCAGTTATTACAAACTACTATACCTGGTCTCTTCCCAATCCACACGCGAAAGATGTATAAAAGTGTATTCAGTAAGCAACACACACATATCTATCTTTCTAATATATACAATTCTCGTGTCAGAGTATTTGAAACCAAAGTCCTCCGAAACGGCTCGACCGATTCTTATGAAATTTGGAGTATATGTTCAGTAGATTTGAGAATAGGACGTAAGCTATTTTTCATACCCAAAAAAGCTAGTATACCTATAGAATTTAATTGTTAGGCAACCTACATAAAAATTACGGGTAATTTTTAGAAATTATTTTAACGAATTTAGAATTAATATTTAAGTAGATACAATTAAAAATTAATTTGTTTATAATTGAGCAGGTTCTCGCACGTTGACACAGTGAGGGTGCGTGGGCGGCTCAGCGGCGTAGGCGCCGGTGGGTGGCGGTTCGATTCCCAATTGCCACACCGTTGACACTGTTAGGACCAAGCCATGTAGGCCGATGAATATGATTTTGATATACAATCTATTTTTATAATTTTAGGGTTCCGAACCTCAAGAGGTAAAAACGGAACCCATATAGGATCACTCGTGTGTCCGTCCGTCTGTCACAGTCGATTTTTTCCGAACCTACTGGACCGATTAAGTTGAAATTTGGTACGTATATGTAAGTTTGTGACCCAAAGACGGACGTATAACAATATTAAGTAATGAAGTTTTTCAAACTATATCGTGTGACATATCAAATGAAAGTACTTCTTATGAGGATCTCAAATAATTTCTTTTTTTTTGTCAATACTTTTCGACTTATTTAAGAAAATAGGCGAAAAATGGCTCATCGTGATAACTCGCTTCTTGACCGGCTTTTCAACAAGGTTTTCCTTCATCCAATGATTTTTTTTGTGAAGACGGATATCGTTATGGCGTGTACCCACTTCCTTTCTAGTTAGTTTGCTTAGTACATGTACTTATGGCTGAACGAACAAGTCAAACAAATAAAAAACCATGCGTAAGTATAAGCCCAGTAAGTTTAAGTTTGAGTGCATTGGAAAATCATAATCTAAGTTCTTTGGCAAGTGGCCAAGTTTAAGACCTAGAGTCAAGTCTTCGACGTGACTTTGAAAGCTTAATATTGTTAAACATAATACGATCACTTTTAGTTAAACTATGGAAACGTTTGTATAGAGATTTGATGTTTACATCGATCATATTGCCTCTGCCTCCAGTACAGCACAGAATATATAATAGTACAATCTACAGTCACACGCTAGTACCTTCGTTCAGACGCGGTCCTTTTCAAGGAATTGGGTGGTGGTTTTATGTTAGCACGCTTCTGCGAAGTAATTTCTCCAATCCGCACTGGGCTCGCGTGGGGACTATAGCCCAAAGCCTCTCGTGATCATAGTATAGACCTGTGCCTAACAGTGGGACGCAAATAGGCTGTAGTAGAAGTAGTAGTACTTTATGTGGGACTTTGGGGGGTCACTCACGGATCACTTAGGTAGTTGCCATTGCTTACGATTATTTTGTGGGACATGTACGGCTTGGGGGTAGGGGGTCACTGTTTCCCATGACTCATCCCTCTCCCCTGCAACCGCCCTTAACAGATGTCGATCTATCTGTCAGTGTGTCAACACTCGTACCTAAGGCATCTAGGCACAGTAAAGGCTTATAAGAATAAGTAACCAATTTACGTTTTCTTCATCACAAATGGTTATGGGCCCTCAAACAAACCACGTAGGCATACGTTTTGTGAATTAGTTGCATCCGGCACTCGGAGATTTCAATTTGGTTGTTGTTCTACCGGTAATGGACTAACAGGAACAAATCAGTTTGACCTGTCTTCGATTAACGGATTTATTGATACTGCTATGTTAAGTAGGTTGATATTAACTGCTAGAAATCAATCCCAATTTAAATTTTCATCTACTTCACCAGCCAATTGGGTCATCGAGTTTAATCTCGAACTTATAATTTCCGCGCCATCGGTTCAGAAAATTACCAACCCCTTATAAAGTACGATACACAAACAGACTGTCACCGACTTCCTTATTAGACAACTCAAAAAGCATGGGATGCGCGTGGGCAGCGTATTTGGCGAGCAGATGGTCGATACCGCACGAATAGGGAACGTGCACGGAAAGTTAATTAAGATTAATATTTTGTTAGTTATGTTTACAATTACACGTGTAAATAGTTATTAGGGAATTTTAAATAGGTAAATTTAATTTTGACTATTACGTACATATCAGAGAAGCGGTTATATGGCAATTCACATGGAGTTGATAAAGCTCTTTTAAGTTCGTGATTATTTTCACTAATTTACTTGCCAAGTTGAAAAAATAAAATACAAGTTACAGGTCGCGGCACGAATCTTGAGCGGTGAGCGAAAGTAGAGTGGATTTCTGCGCATGTTTACGACTGAAGGGGCAATAAGCGTGCGTGCATGAGTTGCACGACAAGGCGCCCGCTGCCGATGAAACCTTATTTTCGACTTCTGCGCATCGAAGCCCACTGCTCATGTTCCGTGAAGAGCCGATGCCTGTAAAAAGCTTATGTGTATCAATCACCAAAGGAGGCTTTCATATTAGCGCTACCTTTTTAATCCAAGTAGCGGGCAAAGGGTTAATCTTATTTAGTTAATTTGATTAATAAAACTGCATGTTCCCAAAGACCTACGACTCGTGGGACTCGGCGCTCGTGCGCCGCGGTCGTGGTGCGCGGGAGCTGTTTACATACCCCGGAATAGGATTAACTGGGCTTAGATCCTATTTATTTTATTGTGGCCATGTGAACATGGAGATAAATAAGGGTAAGGAAATGTTATTGTATAAAAGTGAATTTACTGTAAGTATTAGTAGTATACTCAATAGTTTAAACAGCAAATTGGCCACATCTGACCATCTCTACACGTCAAATATATTATCGATCTACAAGAGCCATATCGTTGAGAATAGAGGTAAAAAAATCGACAATCTATGTCAATAAGCATTAGGAGTATGAATTTGTAAACAACACAGTGTTACTTTAACTTAATTTTAAGAGCTTGTCATAAAAATTAACTAGTCGCACCGTTGAGCCAACAATCAGCATCCATAAAAAAACAGTCCTCATAAAATCAACATCTTATATATATACTTTTATCTTCCATTTACTATAGCTATTCCAGAAAGCCTAAACAGAGCTTTCGCCCCGTCCGACAAGGGGTAGGCCATAGCACTGTTACAACCAAACAGCACAGATATTTTAAAACTAAATAGCTCTGTCGATCATGGAGTATAGTAAGGTACCGTCGCAAGAGACTTTGCATCCAATATTTTCCGCTGACTAAGCCAGCATGAGACCGCAGTCTTTGACAGCCCATTATTTCACAGCTCTACAGTAGCCCAGTAGGTGCCTCGTCGCCCTTCCCCGTATCCTGCGCCGCGCCGCTTAAATATGCGGCGCACGCGCACGCTTTGTCAAGTCTTACACGGAATTTATATCCCTAATAGCTCTATTACTTGCGTCGCCATTTGTGGTCAGTCACTTTCCAAGAATATATATACGTAAATAGAAAACAATGATGCCTATAGTTTTTGCACTTAGTTTAGAAATAATTCGAGTTTCTCAATAGGTTCTTCAAATCTTAGGCCTCAGGCTAGGCAACGCACTCGAGATCTTATGGTTTCTTTATGGGGGAACAAGGGATTTCGGCGTCCATGGGCCGCAGTGACGACTTACCATCAGGTGGGCTCTGCACTCGTTTGCCTATACCATCGACATAAAAAACATGTTCCTAAAATACATATGTATACCTAGATCTTAGACAGCCAAGAATGCGGGCTACCTGATATCGTAATGTAATTGAAAATAAACCCTAGCAAATAGATGTATTCTTTTGCATGTTTTATACGGTTTAAAATAAAAAAATTTTTTACTTGTACATATATATCCTAAATGTAGAATCGTCTCAGACAGGAAAAGATTTTCAGGTTGAAGGTTACACATGTCATGTAAATATAGCAATCACTACGCTTATCAGTCATTGACTCGAACATGATAGAAGTTACACAATACGCGTTCTTAGATCGCTCGGGGTCACAGGTTCACCTCCCAGGAAGAGCCGATTCCTCGGGTGATAACAAGGAGATAACAAGGCAAATATAATAGAAACGTCAACTTGCTTTATGGAAGGAAGCGGAGACAAAGCATTAGGAACGTATAGAGGAGGTACTGGGAATTGGTATGAGGTGTGGTGTGATTAGAATATTATATATCTGCTAACATAACAGATGTTTGGTGTTGGAAGACAGGATCCATTTTAGATTCTGAGCCAGCGCAATAGTGACTTAGTAATAAAGTGAGCACGTGACTGTTTATGCCTAGTATTTATTTATTTAAACTCTATTGTACATTAGTAAAAAAAACACTACAAAAGGCGAACATAAAGGCATTTTCTACAGTGTTCTTCAAGAAATGCTATATACATTAAGTCTTTGAGACGACTCCAGTGTTTCTACAACATTTATTTCCATTACTGTGTTTCTTTGTACTGAATATCGTTAAAAATCGGTTCAGGTGGTTTAAACATGAAAGATCGACAGGCAATCATTTCTGTTTAATGAGATTAATTATTATACTTCTAATAGTTCTAAAATAATCAACCCAGTACGTATGTTTTAAGCCGTTCCAACTACTTCCATTTAGTGAATAGCTGAACGTTCAAATATGTATATAATATCAACTAACCACAAACAAATTGAATTTTACTTTTAATAACCACATTTTATCGCTATGACGCTAGGTAATCGGTTTGTGAATGTGTATAGCCCCCGCCCACGGCGCGCGCGCAGTAAGTAATCCGCGGTAATTGCCGGTAACGAATCTAACCCAATCAGGCGCGTTAACGGGTCTAATGAGGGAAAGTGAGGAAAGTGCATTGAAAACGAGAGTAAATTTATTTAAAGTTCATATTACTGTTATTGTTCCTCTAGTTTCCTCGAGAAAAAGTCATTTTCCATGCAGTTCAAACTCAGCAAAGAACATAAACGGCTCGTCGCCGAGAACAGACTTCTATTCACTAAAAGATATTTGAGCTTATTCTACAACAGAATGACAACTACACGGGTTTTTGATATTCTCTTTTACTCGACTACCCCAGCCCAGTACCTGGTTATTTTAAATACCTACCTAAACTTTTTCAAACAAAATGTTCAAAAGTGCGAGAGATATATGAACCACCGAGCCTTCAACTGCCTGTTTGGGAGATCAAACCACCGGTCTACGGCTTCTAACAAAGTAACGTTTAAGTTTCACTGTCCTTAAATAAATCAGACTTGCCAGCCACAATACTAAATAGACAGAGATACGCATCCTGGGGCGTCGCGAATAAATCGAGGCTGACGTGTATTTAAAACGCCTTATTAATTCATTGCCGCCGTGCGCCTGCGTAAGGCATTGTGGCGGATGCCGCCCACATCGCGCGGGTCTCGGTTACTACTTGCTATTTGTTTTTTTTCGGTAGTCATATTTAAACAAGTACAAGCCTTAAATATCCCTTTAAAGAAAAAAATAAAAGCCGTATCACGAAATTGACATAATACCTATTCATTTACCGGCAAAGTCGCATAATGGTGTTCTATTATGCTGTTGCAGCACAATTAAGGTCAATGTTTGTAATTTTAAGTCTATGAATAGATCAGGATCCGATGTCTGCATGTGAGTCTTGCCACCATTGAGAATTTGAGATGTAATCACTACACATGAAAATTATGTAGGTGCCACAGTTGACAAATCTTTTACGCGTTAAACATTGATTTTGAAGATAACATTGAATGTAGAATGGTGAGGCAACCCTAGCTCAGTTTACCATTTGAGACAGACAGACAGTTAAAACGTCAAGAAGAGATTAGCCAGCCTTCCTGCTTTCCATGTTTGTATGTATTACCTATTAAGGTAATTCTGCGTTTAGGACCATAGTACCTGAACAATGTTAAGTAGGATATTTCCATCCAGATAGGCTGGTATGCTGAAGACGACATGTACGAAAATAACTTCAAACTTATGTCTGCCTTCATTGTGTCGCTTATGTACCTAAGTGCCTACATAAGTTAGGTACATAACTCTTAAAACAAAACACATAGCCTTGATAATGAGTTGGCAGCGTAAAAGACCGAAATGTTCCCAAGTCTTCTTAAATATTTCGAAACCTGCTTAATTCTCACTCCATAATAAAGGATGGCATACCTCTCGGACTACATAAATGACCGTCCGAAAATATTTTAAATCTTCGCTTTGGACACAATGCAAATACATGAGTCAGCGTCGAAATACCTTTACTAAATAAAGTGTAATCATCTCAGGTATTCCAACTCATGACTTTTAGGGTTTCTGGCGGAGTTACTGTCGAAATCCGATGCTTATAGCCGAAAGGAAAAAATAATGCTTAGTACAAGCATTATTTTTTCCTTTCGGCTATTTGACGATGCAACAAAATGCCAGAATGCAAATTCGCGTCACCGGCTGTTGGAGGAAGGAGGTAAGAATTTCTCGAGTACCGAATTCATTGGATTATTGCTTCTGACTTCAACCGTGCCGAAGATTTAAGATGCCATTGAAAAGTCGAGCAGTTGATGATAATCTCTGTGGACTGCTGTGAACTCATTTATGTAAAACACAGGATATCTTGTTGTTTATCTTCTCTTACACTACCATCTAAGGAACTTACTGCCCTTGAATGAGAAAAAGATTTAACAGTTCAGTTAATAACATTAACAAGTATAGGTTGAATCATCTGTCCTGCGGTTAGTGCTATCATCTTGTTTTGTACGTCTATAGTTTTACGTAAACGCCATACATAAACTTAATTTTAATTTTATAATATTTGTTTGTAAAATACGAATAATACATATAATAATAGGCTAAGGATTGCGTCAACATGACGTATAACCACGTAGGTATAACATATTCTTAGTCCTAATAGAAAACCTTTAGGTACCTACGCTTCCACACAGCACTTAAAAAGGGTTAAAAACAATGTTGTGTCAACACAACAATTTTTTTTCTTCGTCATCGAGTAATATCGTTATAACAAATATCGTTGTTTTCTTAAACGGCCAGCGTGCGCGCGTGCCAGTTTGTAAATCCGGAGTTCCATTTTTAAATTAGCGCGCGTGGGAACAGCTCACGTTGGCGCCAAAAATAGGATTACGACTCTGTGATTCAACTTTTTGCGGGTTGTTTACACCGAGACCCTTGTAGATATTCGTCATAGGTACGCTTAAGAGACTATTCTGCGTGACATCTGTAAAACTGATGAAGTGGGGAGCTTTGGACTAAGCTACGGATCGAGGAGCTAAAAATATAATGTAAATCGCAACCAAAATTCTTTGGTTATTAAAACATCGTCATTTTGTTCTTTCATTTCTTATACCGAGTAGCCGAGTTACGTCTTTTTATAATCGACGTTACTATACACACTGTCTACCGTATTGCAAATTTAGCATGCACCTCTATTTGAAACGGTACATAGGGAGCGTCCTTATCCTTAAATAAAAATACAATTTCTACCTGTTTTAGAGAAATAGTATATCGCAGTTAGAATAGGCAGAAAGTGACCGCTTATTAAGGTCATCTCTCAAGTATTCAAGGGGTACACCGTACCAGTAACAAATAGAAGATGTTCTATCGAGTGTTCTCGGGGCGCGTATTGTCAAACTCACCGGACTTCTGGTCGAAGCCCCGGCCAAATTTGATTTGATTGGAAGTTCTCTCGCGGCACACGGCACCAGTAACTCAACAGCATCTTTCAAGTGTTCTCGAGGCGTATATCCTCAGACTCACCAGGTTTCTGGTCGAAGCGCATCTCGCGGCACATGTCGAGCGGCGTGCCGCTCTCGTAGCCGCGCTGGCCAGGCGCGCAGCGGAACACGACGCCCGGCCGCCGCAGCGACGTCAGGTAGCTGGAGTCCGCCTCGGGAGCGCCCACCAGGATCCTGGGAAAATACTGGCGGTTAACACTTTGGCCACAGATTAAGTATATCACGACACGATTTAGAAGGCGCGCGGCGAAGCACTTAAACCGTTGACGTGCTGCTAAGTTACTACGCAGCAGACAAGTCACGTGACACTACTGAACGTGACGACAATTAAATACCTACGTCGTATCTACGAGAATCGAATGACTTTCCATATTATCGCAAGTCTGCGACACGTTTCACGTTTGGCTGTCAACGGTTGACACTTGACAAGTTGCTGTGTATGCTACAAATGTGTAAATAGCCAACCGTTGATTTTTTCATTTCATTGAGTGTTTACGAGCACCTAACATTTTAATAAAGAGATTTTGTAAGCTTATGGGTGGAGATATGATAGAGGACTTGGACTTTCGAGTCGAGACGTACTAAAATAAAGACATATCTTTCAAACCTTATTTCATAACACTGAAATTTTAATTAAATCAATAACGCTTTAATTATCTAACTTAGTATAAGAGCTGTCATCGCCGCGAGTTCAAAGCCGTGATAAATCGGAGCGCCGGTGGTGTTACCAGAATAGCCCCTTCCGGCGCGCGCGCATCCGACGAGACGCAGGTATAATGAAGGGATCGAAGAGGACACACGGAGGATTGTTACTAAAATTATTAACTTTTTATTGTCCTACGTGTTATCCGTAACGGACAATCATTTCAATCAAATTGTTGCTAACATGAACAGAATAAGAAAGACGCACAATTATTTAGATACAAAACATCTACCCACTCAATTTTATCTGCACTAGAGAAAATATATATTAAAGTTCAATTAAATACGAAACGTAAGTACTTTGACAAAGGATGGGTTGATTCAGACCGTCCGTTAAAGGTAACGTTAACGTTAAATATTTTACTATGGGAAAAAAAATAAAGTTTCTGTATGGAATGACAGCTCGGCTGCCATGTTTAACGACCAGGAGTCCGTCAACTATAAGTACTTGAAAGAACCTAGGCTAAGGGGTTGCTCAATGGCCGTCGTCCAAGATGGTTGACGTTTGTTGAGCTTCCCCATTTTTACTTGATTTATCTTTTATACCATACATTTATCATTATTACCGTACACTGTCCGGCCTGTAGGCCAATTACTTGACATTGGCGAAATTGTCTTGCACATAGACAGAAACCATTATTTAAAGAGAAGAAGAAGAACCCAGGCTTAATAACGCGATTTATTTTTCCGCGTCGAGCATCAGTTAGTTACTTTAGGTAGGTAGGTATTTCGATCTGAATGTTGCGATAACCTCTATAATCGAATTACGTGACCTGTTTCATTTAATAGTAAGTCACCGGAACGCTGACTGTATGCAAAATTGCTGCTTGCGCAAGCGCATGTTGATAAGCTCGGCGCCAAAACACCGCCGTAACACGACACTACAGCAAACTATCTGATGGCGGCTCTTCAGTTGGATGTAACAAACAACTAATCCATGCATGCATTGTAGTGCTTACCACTAAGTTTTATTTTATGTTATTCCGCATCTACTTGTGAGTTCCTGTAACTGGCTTTTTGGTTCTACTCATTCTGAACTCATTGTATTAGTGTAGCTGTTGGTACTCCTCAATAAATAAATAAATAAATATGTGTTTCTTTTAACTTTGATCAATAAAGCCAAGTTTATCAGATACTGGAGGCCTAGTGATGCGACCAATCGCCTCTCATGAAGAGCATCGGGGTTCGATACCGGTTCGCAAAGAAGGAAACCATCGTGAAGAGACCTGCACACATCAGCGAAGTAACTCAAGGATGTGTGTGCAGTCCCCAATCCACACTGAGCCCGCGTGGGGACTACAACTCCAACCCATTCTTGATGAGAAGGAGGCATGTGCCCAGCAGTGGGATGTAAAATGGAAGGTGTATCTGATTCTGATCTGATCGAAAGCTAAACGGGTCAAACAATCGCACAGACAGACGGTGCGCTGGCGCAGTGCCAGCGCACAAATAGCGACGGCCCGCGCCAAATCGTATTCCTATAGGACTGACTCACGGTGACGACGACGGGTAAGTAAAGTGTACAAAAAAAGTTTTAGTTCTTTGGTTCTAGTCATTCTTGGAGCACTGCCTAAGGGATCATCCTAATACAACGCGACTACTACGCCGACTACATCGTGCATCGACTAAGCGATGGGTCCATCGCGTGATTCGCGTGGTTGCTGGCGCGTGGTCAATAGGCTTTACGCGAATGTCAATAGGACACCTATTCTAATTCAATATGTTTGATCGCACGGTCGCGCGAGTAAAATTCGCGCGAACTTGTGATTATCACGTATTTATATTAGGACGTCCTCTAATCCCTAAATAATCACTATCACAATAAATCACACATTATAAATGGAAGTTTCCCGCCGCAACTCGTATATCCGTTTTGTCTGTTCACGATAAACCTTACGGCGCTGTTCACCAATAGAATATTTCAAGAGGAAGGTTTGGGTCTGTACCTAATTCATACTGTAAAAAACGAAAAAGTGGCGTGCACGTTTAGTGTAAAATTCTAAGCAGGCGACGTTTAACTAATAAATATGGGAATTTACTTAGTCATCCAGAGGCTTTGGGCCCGCGTAGGGTTGCCATCTCTCTCTGTTTTGCCCAAACATATTACCCTAGAAGCCGAACATCAATCTTTAATTAATACTCCACACAGAGCTCTCTTAAATTTTTGGCCGGCATGACTTGAAAAATCTAAACATGTCCTGTTAAAAACGGAAAGATGGCAACCCTAGCGCCGCAGGGATGCAAGGATGACCTGCGCAGGCGCACATTCCCGGCGTTCCAGGCCGCTGATGAATTGACCTAACACCCACGGATGATAAAAAGTATAAAGAACAAGATACCCTTTCTATGGGTCCGGTTTAATAAGGACAAACAAATAAAACTATAGAGGTACCTACATGATTTTTTTGTAAATGAATCCCGTGTTGATTAAATGCAGAACGTATTTGATAGGTGGTAAGTAACTTTGATTCGAATTTATTTTCTGAGCTTAACAATAGTACATTACAGACCTAGGGTGGTGAATTCGTAAATGTCCCAGATCGCAGGTTTCTGTGGCCCGAACCAAAGGTGAGGGCCATAAATATGCCATCTGGGGCTAAACGAATTACCGCCCGTGGTTTGTCAAAAGTTTTACATCTTGCCTTGGCCAAGAAGTGAGATTTTCTCTCCGCGTAGCGAGCAGAAAATCCCACTTTACGGCCTAGGGTGATGTAAATAAATAAAACGTAAATGTTAATGTATTCCTGCGTCAACACGTACAAAATACAAAGTATTGAAACGACTTTCCAAGGAAAAATATGACGTTATGAAACACCATATCCGCAGCGTAACAAAACGTAACAACTTTGTTACATTGCCATAACTCTCCTAACTGTGTAAAATTGAGTGATAGAGGTAAGCCATAAAAGGGGAGGGTGGGGCGAGACCAATCAGTGAATGGGGAACGGCGGGTTGAACGGACCCCGGAACGAACGGCATGGCCCAGCAGTGGGCTCGGGTGATTTGACATGGTATCGACTGGAATGATACGGTGGATAAATAAGTATTTTGAAGGATCATAACATTTTTAAGGCACAATTAACTGGTCGAGAATTATTATGGTTTATAGGATCTTATGGAATCAGATGGTATACATAAGTACAATGTGCAGTAAACCAAATATCAGTTTTATGATGATCAAAATATTATCTCTCTCCTCCAAGATTCGGACCCACTCCATCCTTCGAATAGGGATGACGACAACTTTTTTTTCCCTAAGTCTATCAGGAAGATTATTGAAAAGTATTGGACACGTATTTTTTTCTTTTTTCACATAATCAAACTTATACTGAGATATATTGAGTTGAAATGTCGCGTGACGTCACGGTTAGGTACGATTTATACCTAACGGTGACGTAGTTAGCCCCCACTCTCCCACTTTAATGTGTTTTAACTTAGTCATTCTTTGTTAATTTGATAAAACAAAAAATACGTGTCTAATATTTTTTTATTACCTGACTGACGGACTAATTAGAATTTCGATTTCTTCACCCTTTCGTCATCCCTATTATTTAGACGTTCTCGCTACGCCATTCAAATACTTTCTGAAACCGTAGACCAAATAACTACTTATTAATCGAATCATACTAGTCGAATTATTAAACACATTTATTCATGTCAATGAAGCCGTGGTGGCCTAGTGGTTCGACCTACCGCCTCTCATGCAGAGGGTCGGGGTTTCGATTCCGGCTCGCACCTCTAAGTTTACTTATGTGCGAAATTCAATTTAAATTTACCACAGAGCTTTTCGGTGAAGGAAAACATCGTGAGGAAACCTGCATGCATCTGCGAAGTAATTCAAAGATGTGTGTGAAGTCCCCAATCCGCACTGGGCCCGCGTGGGGACTATTGCCCAAACCCTCTCGTGATGAGAGGAGGCCTGTGCCCAGCAGTGGGACGCAAATAGGCTGTAGTAGTAGTAGTATTCATGTCAATAAAGCAAAAATATATTTAAAAACCTCATAGTGCCTTTATCGAATTATTCTTAAGAGATATATGTAAATCGCTGCGCGATTTAGGCCGGCGGCGCGCGCGCAGGTGTCGTTGCGGCCCGATTTGGTACGGCCGCGGACTGCTCAGCTGTTTTATCCTTTTTCTCATATTTGTGCAAGCGACAGATATGCGAACACGACTTATCTTGGCTAAGAAATATACATTTATTCCAATCGCTCGCTAAAATCTGCTATCGTGAACTTCTCTCTTATACATAGGCACATGCCTGCCTACATTTACCCCTTGAAAATAATTGAAGCATTATTTTCCAGTAAAGGCTAGGTAATTATTTAGGTATCAGATAGGGTAGGTGCACATATTTAGTCCAAAATTACGTTTCTCCGAGTAGGTACGTGAGTTAGGTAAACTTGTGTATTTTGCATTTTTTAAATACAATAACATTGTACTTATCTATACTATAAAATTTTAAATATTTTAAGCAAATACATGTAAAGTTCAATTTAACACGCCGCCTCAAGAGGCAGTTTCTATATTTGCAATCGGGCTATGAATGCATAAGAAAGAACACCTATGAATGCACCTGCGCTTGCACATGTTATGGTAATGAAGCGCATCATGTCCCTACATAAGATGGTATATTTTCGTATATAATTACTTGTATTTGTATTGGATATAATTATGTGTAGGTAGATCAATTTACAATTCTCAGTTCTGTTGTCATCATTAAATTAAAGGCAATTGTGAAAGGATGGTAAATGTTTCAAAGAAAAAAAACATCGTTGTTTAAAAAATATCTCTTCTGTCTCTCTCTTGCTAGTCTTTTTCTACCATTTCGGTATAGGTTTCGGTCTTGCGCTACTTGTACCGACCCAACAATTCTTGAAATCGTCATCACGCCACCGCAGCTGTGGTCTTCTGGGACGCGTTACTCACGCCAAGGTTTCCATTCGACAACCCCCTCCGACTTGGAAATCTAAATGGTTTAAAAATTGCACCTGTACATATTGTCGATTACATTATATTCAAATAAACATGCTACAAAAACGACTTTGCTTCGTAGGTCTCTTGTTTGTTTTCCTATGACGTTGGCGCATTTGACATTCACGATGACAAACGCTGAACCTCATCAAGCACCATTGTTCTTGCGCGAAGCGTAACCGTATACAAACCATGTCAAATTATAAGTAATACATAACATAGAAACATTTTATAGGTGAGTGACGTCGGCATTTTAAAAACTGTGTCACTCAACTGCATAACTGTACTCGTAACTAATAACAATGTCACTGACATAAGACGAGCTGATGACGGTGTTGCACGATAACATACTAATGTCATGTCCAACGTACTATTTAAACCAAGTAAGAGTAAAGAAATAGTCATGTCAAAATTAAATTTCAATTTACCATAAAAATATCACGAGGAGAAAATAAATCATAATCAGGCAACAGCAAAACTATTCAAAGAAAGTATATAAAGTCTCCAACTGCACTGGCCTGGACCTTGGAATGAAAGAGCACCAGCAGTAGGGTGTTAGTAATAGGCCGTTTTAGTTCGCCTAAGTCTCTATTTACCGCCTTGGTCGTCGATATTGAGTTACTACATTGTTTACTATATTATCTTGTTTATAGGGTGCCTAACGAGCCGCCAACAGCGCCTCTCGGCAATTCGTGGGACCCTGTGAACCAGTGAAAGGCGCTAACTGCCTCTGACGCGGAAAATAGCAATGAAACGGCTTCATTGGGGCCTGTTAACATGCAAAATGAAAGTGCTATGCCATGGGAAGGTTTGTTACACCGTCCGTTTTTGGTTGTTTGAACGTGTTTTGTTAGTAGCGGTTGGATTTTGAAAATGTACGAATTAACAAAGCCTATAGTATTTCTGTTTCTGTTCGAGAATTTCTCTGTGTCGTGAGAATTCTCGTTCCTCGAGAAATAAAAAAAGATCAAGAAACCAGGAACTCTAGTGACATAGTTTTCAGTCTTTTAATGGGACTTTTCCCATTGTTGCAGTGAAGCGTAATCTTATATGTATTATAATGAAATTGCTGCACAATAATATTTATAGGTAGGTGCATAATGAAAAATACTTTTTAAAAGTCCTTTAATTCGGTTTTCTTCAAAGTGAATTAATTTATTCAGGTTATTCAGAAAAGAACAAGTTAAAAAATTAAAAATAAACTACAAATAGCATTTAAATTTACAGAAATAAAAAATTTAAAGCTAAACCTAAAAACCTAAATTAGGGCCTTTCGGAAGGGTTCCCATCATGCAGGCAGCATTCCCTCGCTGTATGGCAATAGCCAGTCTTATTTATTTAGATTTATTTAGATTTTTCATTTATTGCAACATCATATGGTAATCCGCTGCATTTATTATATCACTCACGAATATCGGCATCCTTACGCAAGCCGACATTCTTTCGCCTATTTTGGGCACCTGCGCGGGCGCTCCAGCGGTGCGATGGCCGTGCTAAACGCCCATTCAGGACTGTTTTATCATAATTCACTTTATACTACACTTACTCGGAAAGTCAATTCAAACTAACCTATTAATTGGGGAGAAAGTTGCTCATTAATCCTCCTTCAAAATCTGGTTAATAATGTTGTATGCAAATCCATTATTACACACTTTACCCATGTAGTAATATTGTATGAAAATCCATTATTCCACAGTTATGTTTTTTTTTTAAATTCCAAAACGAGCCATGGATGCATGTAAGTTAATACTTTTTTTTATTTGACACTGCCGACTTTACACAAGCTATATAGACGTTCTAAACGAATGTACCTACATCAAAAAAGTTTTTCGGAAAAAAAAACTCGAAAATGCGATAACAATATCGTTAAATGGTTTGAAGAAACATATGCATTGATTAATTATACTAAATATGATTTTATATTTCGGGTTGCACGCAAGAAATTTTGTAATGATCTGTGTCGTCACTGGCTGTAAAGACGCGGCGCGCCCAAATTAAAAAAAAAAGGTTGGCGCGGTTTTCACTTTAAAAAAAAGAATATCGCGCGCCTTTCGTTTCATTGTCATAACTTTGAATTTGCTTTTGTGTTTGAAATGTCTTCAACAAATGAGGAAAGTAGCGATGGTAGTATTATTGGAACGCCACCTGAAATATTAATTCATGCTCAACAAGCAATTAACAATCTTCTACCGGAAAAATCAAAAAATAAATACATGAAGCAGTATGAAGAATTTATGCAGTGGAAGACTGAAAAGCAAGCTTCTTCTTTGTCGGAAAATGTTCTTCTAGCCTATTTTAGTGAAAAGTCTTCAAAATATAAGCCTAGCAGCCTGTGGGCTATATATTCAATGCTGAGAAGTACATTTATTCACGAACAGCTCAGGATAGGGTTCTTCTTCAAGCAAAACTCCTGGATCCTTTTAAACTTGTATAATGAAGTAAAAAGTACAATTTTATTTGTATGTATGACGCGATTAGCCGTGGGCGCGGTCGGTGGCAGAGTGTCGTATGGAGGGGGGCGCAGGCCTACGGTGCGCCGAGGCAGCCCCGCACGTCGCACGCCCGGGGTCCATAGGTTGCCGCGTTAACAGTTGTTTTTTTTTCCTCGTAAGAGTAGTATAAAGTATTATATATCCCTCGAGGGTAAGTATTGATTACTCAACTCGTGTTGTTTAAGGCCCTCCGCTTCGCGTCGGGCCTCAAATGGCCACTCGTTGAGTAATCAATGCCTTACTCCTCTTGGTGAATAAATAACTATTATCCTACTATTTGGTATCAGGTTGTCAGTATTTATTGGTAAAAAATTGCACGAGGGCATAATAAATGAATTTGCATAGATTATTGTAAACATATATATCACGTAAGCGTTGTATGGATCTCACAGCAATGAACCTTCTCGTAATATTGAATGCACTAAGACTGTCTAAGACACAGTACTATAAAATAACTTACCACCAAGTATTAATATTATTTAAATTACTTTGGTAGTTCAACTAAAGGCTATTCGAATAAACATGGCCTTGTTTAACTAGAACTGAAAATAGTAGTTACAGGACGACTTGTATTACTAGATTTATAGATAACTCAAGTACTCATTATGTAGTAACCGATTATCCGTCCGTAGGTCTGTTCCTTCCCAGCGTCTGAACCAACAAATAAATCACGTTATCGCGCTGATGCAACTGTCGGCGATAGCATTATCGCCGGTAAACACTCTTTGTGCGCTTGCGCAATGCGCCTGATGCGTTTTCAGGCCGTTGATATAAGGCTTAGTCGTTTGCTTGCAGTATTGAGGTGGAATTTGCTTAGCTAGTTGCAAAACTGGGATAGGTATGAGGAAATCAAGGAACTCCACTTTTTTATTTTATTTGTATTTTCGCTATGATTAATTTCGAAAGACTTACAGCACCATGTATTGTTTAGAAACTGCAGCCGAAAACAAAAATTAAATTGAGGCTCATTATTATACATACTTTGTCATCATGGGGTCAACTTTTTGTATTATTAAGTATAGTAAAATCTTATTGACAATTGAGTTACGTTAGGTACTAATAATAACAATGTCTGGAGCATGACCCGGTGCATTGCCCACTAATTGACATAAGGGTTTAACTGATCTCTGTGGTTTGCAGATCAGAGTTCGTCTTGCTGTCCCTTTCTTGCCACAGTGGAACCGAATGGAGTGAGAGAGACATGACTTTAGAGTCCGCGCCAATTCAGCGTATCTGGCACATTGGACAATTCGTGCTGCTAATTGTGACGATTTAGTAGCAGTCAAAGGACCAGTCTCTTCTTGGATGTATTTTGATTCATCCCTGGTACGAACGGCTATAATTTGTATTTTATAAGCATTTATTTATTTGTCCCGATGTTTGTTTGCTTGTTAATCTATAATCAAATCTTCTAAGTTAAATTTGATCCACTTACCGGTTACCGATTGAGCTGAAATTTTGCATGCATGTGTAAATTGGATGACAATACAAAATTATTGTGACATTGAGCTGATCTGATTCTGGAACCAGAAGGTGGCCATAGGAACTCGGTAGTTTCATAACGACACAACCCCATCGAGTTTGTACCTAGGCGTTTGATCCGTCTTGACGAGTAGGTACTTTAAAAAGCTTGTTTTTAAAAAGATTGTTTTAGTTGTAGCTTGTTTACTTTTTTATTTTCTTTATTTTATAATAAATACAAAAGTTACCCGCAGCGCCCCACCTTATATACCCGGAGAGATGACCGTTCATGACCGTCTGATTGACCTCATGGAGCCAAAGGTGTGTCATGTAGCTCATTGGGTTCGTAAATGTAAATGCAGATTTATGTACTCTTAACAAAGAAACCCAGCCTTACCTAAAAAGTATGGCGAATCAAAATTATGACATCCTAATGATTCACGAAGGTGACTTTCAGTGCAGCGAGTCACTTGGCAATGACTTAAAGTGATTCACAGGAATTGACTAAATTTACTTATAAATAAAGGTAGCAGTCACGCAGAAACGGCACGTACGCCTTGGAAAGTACCTATAATATTCGCAATTCATTTAATGTAATTAATACGTTACAATTTATGTCACGTAGAACTATTTTCTAATCAGTTTTAAATACAATGTAACACATGGATGCTATTTACTACAAAGAGTTGGTTTAAGATTCATTTAAATGAACCCCCAAGGGTCAGCGCAGGCGACATTTTACTACTTGGCCGCTAAAAATACGCCCCTACTTCCTCCGGCGGCGCTAAATATAGTGCGCGGGCGCGTGTTTGTTAATAACTTCTCGTAAACTGTTATCGGATCAACACCTTACCAGGGATCTTGAAAAATATGTTAATCTAAGCCTCAAATGTAATCAATTCTGTATTGATTCTTAGTCGAGATGCTACCCTTCGGTTGAACGAAAAAGATGCCATGAAAAACATATTTTTCATATCCTTTATTGTAATTTAGTGGGTGTTCGAAATGTTCGGGTTCGATGTCCGATTCTTGTCACTAAGATCGTTGACATTGTTCCACATCTTTACTGTAAGTCTGTCTAGTTTCAGACTTTCCCATACTGACGCGATCTAAATGGGCCACCCTGTTAGATATATCTACTTCCTATGTTAAAAAATAGAAAAAATATATAATACAATACCTTCTACCCGAACCAGATAACACAGTTACTGTAATGCAGTAAAATGGCTTATTTCCAATGACGTCTTGCTTTACGGGCTTACCCGTACCTACTACTCTTTTCTACCGGATACCCACGACCTTCACATTTCTCCATCTACCGGCTCACGCACACCATACAACAACTTTCTGACCCCATCGGCTATCAGTCCTTCGGGCTATGTCGGTGAATCTAGTTCTACTGAAGATATCCTCATTTCTGGTTCTATCACGCAGAGAAACCCCTTGTATAGCTATCTCCATTGCTCTGGGTGATTTTCAGCCTTCTTATGAGGCCCATCGTAAGCGCCTACGTCTCGGAACGAGTTAGTACGTTAGAAACACGTTAATTGCAATGCACGTAAAAAATCAAAACCTTAATGAAGCCATTAATGTAAACATTTTACGATCCGATACCGCGGCGCGCAGAAAGCCCAGCACGTGCCCGTAATGCGTGTGCGCATCGAGCCGGGCAGGTGGTATGCACACTAAACATATGGTCAAGTGAAGTGTGAGCGATAAGTTTCATTAACAACATTCAGATCATAACACTGAAGGTTTAAAAAAAACGAAATCCTCAGAGTAAGAATTGTAACCCTACATTAGGTATTCGTAGGTTTTTGGCATAGGTAAAAAATCGTCTCTATTACTAAAGGACTAATGGAACTATCTATGTTAGTCATTAAATCACCGCTTAAAAAAATACTTACATTCGCGTCTCATCGGATTTGAGCGGACCTACTAACAAGAAGAGCGAACCAATGATGCCATCAGAAAACAAGTCTCAAAAACGGCCTTAAACACGATATAAACTGTAGGTTCACAAAAATAAACATGCGATCATTGTGCGTTGGTAAATTCCTTTTCCGACGTGTAAAATTGCCCCTATGTGGCTAATCTAAATATATAAAACTCAAAGGTGACTGACTGACATAGTGATCTATCAACGCACAGCCCAAACCACTGGACAAATCGGGCTGAAATTTGGCATGCAGGTAGATGTTATGACGTAGGCATCCGCTAAGAAAGGATTTTGCAAAATTCCCACGGGAACGGGAAAAATCGGGATTTTACTTTTTAATATTTCTGCACATACGAAGTTGCGGGGAAAAGCTAGTTTGCTAAATAAATGATTGAATTATGAATTGAATTTTTGAATTGATGCCTATATGTATATCCGTACCAGTGCAATATAGGTACCCATCAATAACTATTGAACTGAATCGGAAACCCGCACCCTAATAATATTAAATACATGGCAGCAACCCCATTCTATCTCGGGCTACCCCAAATTAAAGCCAACAAAAATACTACGCGAGCGTGCGAGTAATTAAAACTAAGCCTCCCCCCGCGCCTGCGACTAGTAAATATTACTAAATATAGACGCTTAATCATGTTTTATGAACAGGACGTGACATTTCAGGACTTTTTTAGGTAAATGTTGGTACCGGATTAAAACGTATATGTATACATACCCACTTTTTTAAGAAACGTGACCGATGGAAAGCCCAAGTACCTATATTGGATTCTAAGGCCGATTACAGAACGATTTTGCTCCGCCTGTATAGACCATTTTCTACCCATTGATGAACCTAACCGCTACAGTTAGATAAATAAAACTCAGGAATAAAGTACACGTCCTTTAGAATGCCGCTTGATATTTTGCATTGTGCTCATGTGACGAAATATACCTACTTAAGAGTGGATAAGTCGCAATTAATTTTAGTAACGGGACATTGATTGATGCTTCTTATCAAGCTTGTTTTGGACTTTTCTAGCATACTGGTACGATTGACACACTAAACTCTATCTTTTATGAGAAAAAGTCTGCTCGCCCAATAAACCTGTTTCGATTAATGAAATATTAGTCGAATTTCACAAAATGGTATCGACAATCGGCATCGGAAGATTTAAGGTGCTACATTCCGCTGCGCCGGCGCATTACAGTTATAATAATAAAACCCATAAATTAAGTGTTAAATAATTCATTAATTGGTTAGCTACCTTTTGGAGACTCTAGCATAATTAATGTTATCAAAAGAGTCCATAAATGTTGCCCAATTCTGGTATTAACGTGTGAACTTTTTGCATTTTTCTTCAAAACACATAGGTAAGTTTGGGTTTCGTATAGATTTTAAATTAAGTATTATTTTTTTAGTCTAAGGAAATGGCTGTCTTCTTAAACATATCTAGCTAGCAATCTACAAAATAAATTGCTTTTTTGCTCCGTTTATGGTGTTCAACATGGGAACCACTACATCTCCAATCACTTTAGACCATTCCTAAGTTCCTAACACCAAAGAAAAAATAAAATCACATATCTAAATTGCTGTCGACTGGCAACTAATTCCAAGTTGCCAGTAATCAACCCATCGTAGATCATAGATCATAGAGCATCTTAAAGGTAAAGGCGCTTCACACGGGTGGTCCGTCGCAGCGCCTCATAAACAGAGACGTATCGTGTGCGTGCCATAAATTTCCATACACCGTCGTAGCGGCGCAAGCGCACCGGATTTTGCGGTTATTCAAAAACTGACGTGACCTTACCTTGCTGACATAACCTTTGTTCAGTATGAGTACCTAGCTAGACAGTGTGAGACACTGTCTATAGTTTACAATAAAACTTGACAGGTAAATGACATTATCATAGTAGTTAAAAGAAGTGACACGTCCTATTAATTATAAACCCCTCCAAATGCACGTGTTTTTTTGTAACGTGTCTATAGACACATTGTTTTTTTAAACATGTCTGTCTGTGGTAATAGACATACTCGTAGCTGTATCCCAAACATGGTACCTAGGTAGACCACAGGGTCTTAGGTTGTGAAATTTGTGTTAGACGCTAAGGTAGACCTTTTAATAAATCATTGAAGAGAGATTAGAGAGACACGTGTTTTTTTTTACATTCCATGACAGAATTATCTATTCTAATAAGATGTCAATAAGTATATTTTACAGTATCTAACTTGGTTATTATCCTGGTGAATCCATTATTATTTATAGAAGGGGACGACTGCCTGATTTCAGTCGGGTGATCGGTCCTCCATTCGGAACCATTTCACCCATTTCCCTATCCGGTGAATCCATACAGTTATTAATATTATTACATTGACCGGGTTTTGTCGATTGGGCGGAGTAAAATCGCTCGTCGCTCGTTGCCTGCCCACCGCTTTTAATAGAATCGTAATTATTTTGTGTTAGTCTTATATTAACATCCCCATAGATCCTTATTCAAGATATAATATTCTATATGCAATCGTTGGAAATTCTGTTGAAATTGTTTTTTTGTTTTTGTTGCTGTATCTACTTACCTAATAATAATAATAATACTACTACTACTATACAGCCTATTTGCGTCCCAATGCTGGGCACAGGCCGCCTCTCATCACGAGAGGGTTTGGGCTATAGTCCCCACGCGGGCCCAGTGCGGATTGGGGACTTAATAACGAAAATAATAATAATAATAACGATGACCATTTCGATTCTAAACAACACGCAGCGCAGGTGCAGTTTACACGATGTATAATAATTCTAAAATCTCGAAATCATGTTTCTATCCTAACATCTGTAGGTATTATATAGGTTCATATAACCAACGTAATAAAGTGGTAATCAAATAGAGTGTAAACATGGCTTGGCACCCGGGTCCGCCTGCGCAAAACGGCTCTATCCGGCGGCTTAATAAAAACGCATCCTACGCGGACTTTCTCCGTCATTTGCATTCGCCTTGCGTAAGCGCACGCCGCCGCTTTTGTTTGTTTGAAACACGCCTGGGTTATTGGGCGAGATTTGATCAATCGAAAAAAGCTGAAGGCATAGACGTAAATAATATAGACCCGGTATAACGTACACGTAATATGTCCCCACTTCCTCGGTGTCCAATCCAAAGTTCTGCCACCGAGCGTGCGTTACAATAAGCGTTTATTAAAAAACTTTTTTCGAAACTGTTTCTCAGTATCTAAAAACTCGTCTCGTTGTTGGAAAAATGTGACCCAGCTGTCACGATACAAGTTTAACTTTGGATTGGACACCAAGGAAGTGGGGACACATGACATGTATCTACGTTAGGCCGGCTCCATACGAAGTATTATTTATGTCTATGGCTGAAGCTATTAGGATGCGGATCGTTTTAGATTAGAACATGCAGGAATGTGCGTTCGTTAATTCTTATTTACTTACGTCAAAATTACGGAATTATGATTTAAGTATGCAAGATGTGCTAAAATAATTTCCATTCGTAATAAATATGGTTTTGTAAACCATTCCCCATAGAAAAGGAAATATTTAAACATTTCAACGTGTTTCCATTAGTATTTTCTTGTATATGAACCGTAGAAATAGTTTCAGAATTGTACAAGAATAAAAATAAACACGTATTTATTTGGTCGATTTGTGTCAGAAATCAGAATAGACTGCTCTATAAATCACACCCACCCTTAGCAAACTATATTTTTAATGCGTTGTATATCTCCGCTTCCTCGTCTTAAGGCTTAATCCCGGCTATATTATTGTAGATTAAGATATACAAAACAGAATATGATGGTTCTATAGCAAGAGAACGTCTCAATTCATACACCGACACGCGTAGTCTATGGTCCATAAATACAGCTCTCTTAGGATTTAACAAGTATATCTTACTTAGTAACAGATCTAATAAGATTATTATCTTATTGACATTGGACTTATTTGAAGGGCCGATCTCTCTAAGGAGAAATTTATATTGCTCTGGTAAGTGAGCTCTAAATTGTCTGAGATAGAGATAAATGGGTCCGTTCTTAGAACGATATGATCAGTCTTGTCAGTATGTAGAAGTCGATTCACTGCAAATTGTATTCTATCACAATCAAGTAGGTAGAACCTAATAACGGTATCTCAAAAAAGAACTCTACCTACTTGCTTTAAGTATATCAAGTATAATTTACCAATCGTATCAGTCAGTGCAACTCTTTATTCAATACCGTGATTTTTCTTGGGCTTCACAAAATTGAATCCATACTTATATGTCTTCCTTCAACATATCTCAAGCAATTTACGCATGTAAACTATGTATGTGTCGGAGAATGGCACTGAGCATCAGGTATTTCCTTGTCTGTGGGCATTTCGTATAGGTATTCAGCTACTGGGTTCCTCGAGATTATAAGAATAGTCCAATTACGATCTTCAGTAGTTTAATTACACTAATTACAATCACCATTAAGAGCCACTGTCTTCAATAGGTAGTCCAATAATAATTCAACAATAACTGATTACAATAATCAAATCGTATGCGTCCGCGCACGACGGGAGCCTATGGAATCTCTCTGGAATCTGTCGTCCTTTTCCTAGCGACGCCTCTCGGGCAGAACTCAAGTGGATTTCGCGTCAAGCTGGAGTCTTGTCTTCAACCACGGGTTCCCGACATATGTATATAGCTGTACCTTTTTGTAGTAATTAAATAACATATTGTTTTCCTACGTTTGAACATTCGTAACGATCTTAGCTTATAGGTACTCCTCGTGTTCCATCCTCATTGTCGTAGTAGGCACTACTTCCTACTAATATTATAAATGCGAAAGTTTGTAAGTACGGATGGATGTTTGTTACTCTTTCACGTAAAAACTACTGAATGGATTTTAATGAAACTTTACAATAATATAGCTTATACATCAGAATAACACATAGGCTACAATTTATAAAGATATTGTGTATATAAGCTACCCGAAATACTAATCCTGCGCAGACGAAGTCGCGCCGGGCACCAGCTAGTAAGTAATATACTTGTAGTCATTTTACTTACATGATGGTATCACTGCGTGCATCAGGCGTTGAAACCCTAAGCTATTTAAGTCATGTTAAGTACTTACGAACAGTTTCTTTGAGCATTGCCATTAAACATGTAAATGCTGACTCCTTGCTAGTCCTTAAAATGACACAGTAACTGTCGCAATTAACGTTTCATCCAGGAATCACATTTGACGATGTTTATAATCAACACGGTTCGAGTGTCGGTTGCAATTCGCACGGCTTACACACTTATGCTAGGGTTGTGGCGTATGGTAACTTATCTACTGAGGACAAGATTTTCTTCTTTATTATTGTAGTAATTTTCTAGGAAGTTGTGGCATTCTGAGCCTGTGTCAAAAAACCTTGAATTAAAAGTGTAATAGGTACTTCATTGATCACAAGATTTGGATAGACATAAAAAATATTTTAGAACAGCCATGCTTTCCTGTTGAGATCTTTAGTTTTCCGTTTTTTTTTTTACACATGAGATGTAGATGCACTTTGCCGACTTAATGCCTAAAGCTATTCTCGACCACTCAATAATTAGATATATAAGAGATCAATATGTAATGTATGAGGAGTTTAAAAAAAATGAAGCACTTCTCTCATAAGTAAGTTCCTAACGAAACACTATGTTACTAGTGACCCTGCAGGAAAGAAACACATTGCCTAGCAAATAAGACAGACATAATATGCTCTCGTTCCCTGCACCCTGTACTGCTCAGCAGGCAACCCTATCGTTCGCAATCTTTTCATTGTGGCAATCAGCAGACGAGCGAGGGCGCGGCATGCGGGCGCTAGCTCCCAAATCGTTCTAATACTCGACCGACGACCCTTGTGTTCTATCTGTCTCACTTTTGCGAAAACGAGGGAATGAGAGAGCTCAATTTAGGAAAAAAATACCCTTATTTAAAAGTACATTAATAGCTATTATTTATATCGATATCGTGGGACACATTTGAGGCGTAAAATTAGTATTTTTCGCCCCAAATGTGCCATTTAACGATCAAAAATGAATTGTGGGCACTCAGTAAGTAATAGCCATTTAGTTTTTTTTATAAATTACTAGATAAAATGCAAGAATATTAAATAGCATTAATTACTTTTCTATATCTTGTAGCATCATAATTATCAACGTAGAAACAGTAAGTCAACATGCCCTTCGACTGCCAAGATTTTGCTAAGAGTCAAAAGCCATAATAGGTACCTACTAACTTATCTACTCATAGTGCACGCCGTTTATGTTCAGTAAAGGTCACCGTCACATCTGCAACCACTATCGTAAACACAGACGGCTCTAAAATAAATACTCGAAGGCCCTAAAATAAATACTTACCGTCTGATCCCGTACGGAATGCGGATACTTACTAGCATCTAGCATCGATGAAACTAAGGATATTTCCACTCCAGTCCACTACAGGCCTCCTCGCAAAGATGATTCTCTTAAGATTTTGCTGAATAATAATAATAATCATTCTTCTCTTTTAAAAAAGTCCTGTCTAACGTGTGTTTTGCGTTCAATAAAGTTTGTACTAACAAATAAAGAGAAGTAGACGTTACAGCTAACTTAGTAGTTAGTTGAGAGGTTCTTCAAATTGTCTACAAAAACGATTTTGAAGAAAGTCCTTTTTATTCTGTAAAGCTTTATTGCAAGGTAAACCTTCCTTTCAGACTCAATAAGCGTGAATTCTAACCCTAGAATGCATAGTCAAAGTAGAACATACTTACTGTGACCGCTAATTTAATTTATTGACCTGACCCTCACCGAGAAGTTTTGCTTCGTTTACGCATACCAAGTCAATTCCGGAACCAATTGGATACAAGTAATGCCACCAAAGCCTAGAAGCTATGGGTTTGTTAGTAACATATCCACTATTATCCATAAAGAATGCGTTGCATTAGTACTAGTAGAATTTGCGAAAGGGAAGCAAAGGTGAAAGAAAAGGCGCATAACGTAAAATAATAAACAAATGAACAAAGGCATGCTAAGAGTATACGAATATGGATCACATAATCATCATATTTTACAAAATGTAGTGGTGTGTTACATTTATCATTCTCCCGTCTATGCCTCTACGAGGTGTTAAAATGCATGCAATAATGTAATTGACTTGTTGAATCTGCAATATATGATGAACGAGCTGACCCGGCGGACTCCGTGCCGCCTAACAGTCATTCGTGACGTGAGCTGTCAATTGCGGAAGACGGAAGCGCGGAAGCGAATTTTGAAGAAAATAAAATCATCATGATTTTTTGTGTGCATTTTTTCCATATTTTAACGGATATTCAGGACGGAGACGCATCCAAAAAATCAATGATCATCGAAATCGTTTCAGCCGCTCTCGAGTTATACCTGAGTGGTGTAACTAACACGACTTTGTTTTATATGCCATGTATAGTAAGAAACCGCATAGACATACGAGTAGAGATCATCCTGATTGTCGTATAGTATTCAGTGTCAGTTACATCGTTCGCATAACAAGGGCATTATTTATAAATTGCACAATTGCTGTTGAAGGCGATTCAACTCGAACAGATTGAGCGGCCGCCTTGTTGCCTACGCGCAGCACGGAAATAAACCGACGACGGGCCTTATCGAGGCGATCTTGATTTTCAACTAATTGGATAAACGGAGCAGTTCCAATTGGGATAGTTTTCTATCGATATGAAATGGCATTAGAAAAACGGTTAAATGGGCAACGTAGTCCTAGAAACACAACTATGATCGTATTGTTTACCGATACTAATGAATAATGAAACAACAGATTTCAAGTCATCGAAAGTGCTATTTATTTATAGCATAAAATATTTAAGTGTAGCATAAATGACGTGCATATACATTTCTCTATTTATCAGATCTTCCAAACAATAAGCGTACAAAAAAACCATGCGCACGTCTCGAAAGATGCAGCATTTAAAGCCATAATCAATCAAGCACGGCGTATCCCAAAGGTCACGCGTCCCATAAATCCTAGGGCGCGGGTCGCATTACGCATGCGCCGCGGTCAGATTTCGCTGCGTGCGGACCACCGGCACGGAATGTATGCTGTTAGGAAGCGTGTGAACGCGCTGTGAGATACCTAGCTGTTCTAATCGATTGATCGTCAATTGAATCGTAGGATCTACAACTACGGAGTTTGATTGTTGTTTACTAAACAAAGGATGGTAGAAGGATGGTAGGATCCTGTTTTAAATTCCTTTGGTACAGCGAACTGAGACAAGGTAACGAACTAAAATGCTCGGCGAAGTTAAATTAACTAATTGTATTTTCTATTCTGATCTCGAATAAGAAAAACTAAACTCTTACTTAATGATCCATTCTACGGTAGTTAGGTACATGTGAATGAAAACATTTAGAAATCCATAAACCGGAAAACTCCAGCACTTTCTTCAACCTGTACAAATACATATTTAATGCAGAGTAAACGAGCCATCTCGAGTTCCAAGTGTGTTAGTCTGTGTGTCAGACCACGTATGCTATTTGCAGGTGACCCATATTATGCGTGTTTGCAGTAATTAGTGGCGGCGCCAGATGGCGCGCTCTGTCATGCGCGTGGGCAACGATGTTCGCGGAACCCTCCGTACGTCTACTGCGGTTAATGATAAGTAAATAATAATTTCTATAATGATTCGCATAGATACATACAAGTTTTTATTAGTGACATGATTTTTCAAATCTCGGACACAATTGTGATGAGTTTAGATGCTTCTGTTAAATGCTACGAAGAGCCAAATATCTTCAACGAGCATTAAAAATCCCATTTGCATGACCAAGTTTAATTCCTCCCACGGACACGATCGCTCGAAAGAAACTGGCTGACCGAATCAATGAGTTACGCCATATGGTGCGTGGGCGCATGACGTCAGCCCATTCACCTCCAACTACGGCCAGCTGATCCAGTAGCTGCCACAGGAAACAATGTCAAACCGTCAGTGTACCTATTGTGAGGAAATTCTCGAATTAGGGAGCTCGATAAAAATTAGGTTACAAAATGTGACATCTTTGTAAATTACTCACTGAAAATAAACTACGCATTTGATTCATTCATTCACAAATCCATAATCCACCAGCAATACCTATTACGAGTCTTCTCAGTCGTAAACTCTTGTCAGAGTGATCGTAATCACTATTCATGGTGTTGTCGGTGCGTCTCTATAGTGGTTGTGCCTCTTACCAATAATGGTAGCGCTTTTGCTTATTATTAAGCGCAAATTACGCGTAGCACCCTACTAAGTGATTAAACTACAGATTGAGTCGAAGAAGAAAGACACACCCCATATGACATTGACAGACATTACAAAGGAGTATAGAGGTAAGTACATACAATGACTATCCCCAATAGGTACCCAATAAAAGCATATGATGATGGGCTGTTATTTGTTATGTACGTAATCTTGTGACGTATTTTTGGACCCGTTTTCTTTCAATTATTTTGTGCTGTTTTATTTCAGACAATACATTCCAAATTTACGATTACTGAAGCAGTGTATTGTATTAATTATCGAAATAAATACTTTAACGACCTCGCTTAACTATATTGCCGATAATGTTATGAATCATACTTATTAGATGTCATTGCGGTAGTCATGATTGTTTGTGTCAATGACATAGACATAGACATAGACATAGACATTTATTTCTCAATATCAAATTACAGCATATTTTACATGTCAAAATAAGAGAATTTCACATTGAGATCGTCAGAAAGAATACAAAATAAAAATATAATGAAAATCAGGAATAAAATATTTCACCGTTAGGATCGTCTTTTTATACCAAAATAAGAAATAATAAATAATGTTAACAAATAATAGGATTAATATGGTACAATTGGTATGTCAAATTATATATTACAAAGTTATAAATCTAAGTCCATGTATTCTTTAACAGAATATAACGGATGTTCCAACAAAAGGTTCTTAAGTTGACGTCGAAACACCGCGTCAGACGGTTCACTTTTTAGCTGTGCGGGTAGACGCTCGTAGTAAGACGGACCAATAACTCGCGGATTCTTCCCTGCAAGAGCCATGCGACGTGGAATTGTCCTCAGGCATCCTGTGCGGCGGAGTGGCACGCCGGGAACATCAACACGCGCAAACATGGACAAATTATTCCTTACATATGATAAAACTTCAAAAATGTACAGTGAGTAGTGAGTCAATATACGTTGCGCTGAGAAAGCACCCCTACATGTCTCTCTAGGTTTCAACCCAAGTAACGTGCGCACGGCGCGTTTCTGCAGGATCAGAACTCTGCTGGACTCTGTGGAGTTCCCCCACATTAGTACACCGTACGACATCAGTGAGTGAAAATGAGCAAAATAGACTTGTTTTAAAGCATCTTTCGATATGAGGGGTTTCAGCTTTCGCAGCGCAAAGACCGCACCACTCAACTTGTCGCACAATTTGTCAACATGGCTCTTCCAGTTAAGATTCGAGTCCAGGGTGAAGCCCAGGAACCTACATTCGTCGCAAAGTGGCATAGGACTGTTCGCAACACACAACGGGATAGTAATAGGGCGACCAGAGAAAACCATAATATTAGATTTGGTGGCATTTAATAATAGACCGTTAGCTGAAAACCACGCCTGTAGTTGCTCACATGCGTCACGGATTATCACACCAAGCTGCTCGTACGTGTTAGCACTGACAATTACTGTGGTGTCGTCAGCGAACAGGACCGACAAACCAGCCGTAACGGAAGATGGAAGGTCGTTAACAAACGTCAAAAACAAGGTATTTCCTAATGAAGATCCTTGTGGGATACCAATATTAACGTTACCAACACTAGAGCTGACTGTGCTGCCATTTGTCGCTTGTATTTTGACAACTTGTTTACGGTCGCTTAAAAATGATGCTAGTAATCGATGGGCGCTGTTCGTTATACCGTAACGTTGTAACTTAGTGAGCAACAAACTGTGATCAACAACATCAAAGGCTTTGGATAAGTCACACAATACACCCGCCATCTTGTGCTTCTCATCCAGGCCAGTGATAATGCAGTCAACAATCATGTGCGCCGCTGTGGTAGTTG
Source organism: Aethes cnicana (assembly GCA_963971205.1). Lineage (NCBI taxonomy): Eukaryota > Metazoa > Arthropoda > Insecta > Lepidoptera > Tortricidae > Aethes > Aethes cnicana. The sequence goes on along the minus strand of OZ020278.1, from coordinate 13,311,075 downwards.
ACATGTTTTGCCTGTAAGCAAATTGTCGGTCTGTCAGTAAGTCATTAGTCTCAAGGTGAGTCATTATGCAGGACGAAAGAAGCGATTCTACTATTTTAGAAATTGTGGGTACTATTGTGATGGGTCTATAACTATTGACATCACTCTTATCCCCTTTACCCTTATATACAGGGCAGGGTGATTCGCTTCTTGAGAATCATTGGACGCTGATTTATCATTCGCGTCGTTTAACGTCGCGCAGTCATCGTCCTTTCAAGAAACATAGTCACTTACCTATGCACAATTATTTCGCAGAAACTCAGGTGACTTAACTTGAATTAAAATGACCACAAAAGAGACACAAACAAGAATGAGTAAATAATATGAGTTTCACTCCGCACACATTATAAGAGTTGCGATTCGTTTTAAAAATTGTAAGTAGCAGCTGGCGTAATGACAATAACAAATATTCGTCATCAAAAAAACCCCAAAAATTGCGTGACTCGGTGCAGTACGGCGCTGTACCTGAATATTTAAATCGAAACGACCGACCCGGCGGGCGACGTATTGAGCAAGAGTATATATACAACAGCATACCTATCGAAGGAGAGTTCTATCGGATGCAAAACTATGCAGTAACTATTTGGATAGGTAAAATTCATTTTAAAAAACATAACGCCTTTATTATTTATATCATACTAGGTACCTACTTCTTGTTTTCTCTAATAATAATTTGAAACAGCACGCCCCTAGATCTCAATTTATTGTCATTATCTGGGATCACATCACAAGGCAAATTTAACCTACTTAGGTATAAGATAAATTAAATCGTTACATAAACATACTAGAGCAGAGTATCCTTGAGACTTATCTAACTGGCATAATACTAAATACTTACTTAGGTACACACATAAAGTTCATATGTATATGACGGCGAAAACAATTTAATTGAAAGAGGTCAAGCGGCCTAGATTTATTAATTACTTCGATAAAGTTAATCGTAGTTTTCAATTATGTCATATTACATTCATATAGGACGTACCTATATTATCCGTTATCAACATATACTTACTTCTAACATCCATCTAAGAGTGCTATGTATTACATGACTCAACACTGCGCGCATAATATAGTAAAAGTGCATAAGTCAATAATGCACCACCAAGCATGCGTCTGCATAGCCTAGCCTAGCATGTGTATTTTTTGCCTAAACACGATAGTACCTATCCCTTTTCGAAAATATTATTTCTTTAATAACATATTGTTTCCTGAGTGATTCGCCTATACCTTTTAAACCAACCAACACATGAGTAGTTTCATACCAGTTCCGGTCAGCCTTTAATAAAGGCTAATCGAGATATCCCACTACGTATAAATCTGCTACGGTAGACTATTTGACACACGTTTTCAGATAATATTTTATTTTTTGATTAGATAAAGCCTTACGTGCCGTAATTAATTACATAAGCCAGCTACGCTTCAGTTGCAATGCAACTAGTTTTTAAGCCGACAACCGAGACATAATCTCCTCGGAAGTGAACACATTAATGTTCAATACGAGTAGTTAAAACCTCGGTTTGGATTAAAGACCACCGCGGTTCAGTTACTGATCAACAATACATTAATTTATTTAACACTAGCTTCGGACCGCGGCTTCGTTTCCATGCATCCGGCATCGTTTTCATCTCATTAGGAGTTGACTTCCGAAAAACTATAAAAAAAATTCAGTGCCGTGTAAAAGGTAACAGACAAACATTATTGACTTTCGCATTTATAATATTAATATGGATAGGTACCTACATTAATAGTTAGGTACGGGAAGCTAATAAATAGGTATAATCTGACTCTATAAAATACACTTGGTACTTGCCAACCAATATAATAGGTTTCTATCACAATAACGGGTACGCAGTTCTATAATTCTTGACACATTGCTTATTAAAATTTGTAAGTATGTCAAATGTGCCTGTAGTAACTAACTATTTATTAATCTGCGGTCAAAGCGTTCCCATGACCGTGAAACCTCGAAAAATAATGAAATCCCTGTATTTATTTGTATATTACACTCTTAATTTGACGCTAATCCCACAATTAAGATAGTATAAGGCCGTACGTCAATGTTAATGACATTTTAATATTAATTAAATTTCACTTATGGCGGCGTTTCCGGGACGTGTGCGCGCGCGCATACGAAGCGGCGCCATCTGCCGGCATCCGGGGGTATTGGACGATGCATTCGAAAATGGATGACAGGTAGCAAGTACACTGTGTTTATTATAATAATGTAATGTAATGGTGTGAAAAACGTAGGCGCGAATAAGTGTTATGATGGAGCAAGTAATTACCGCTTTTTAAGTAGGTTTTATGAAATTTGCCGGATTCGAATACCTGACCACCTGCATGAGAGGCGGTAGGCCACCACGGCTTTAGCTTTCATAAATGCAAGGCAATCAACCATAACCTACCTACATACTAAATCTGAATGTTTAAATTATGAAAAAAGGCCTTCTGCTGAGTTTGTTGCGGCGCTTCTTCTCAAGCAATGGGTCTAGGAAGCGCTGGTAAATTAATTTCTGGTAAATTGATTTCTGTTAAATTCATTTAAAAGTGACGTGTAAAAGTGCCCAGATTTGGCCTATTTGCTGAATAAATATTTTCATTTTCATTAACAAGAAAATGTATTTGCGACGAGTAATTTAAAGATCCAGTAACTACACATACACCTAATATAAACAATAATCGCTTGTGTAACTCACTTAAGATGATAAAATAACTTAGATATCTTGATGTAGAAATCAATAATATTAAGAATAAAACTGTATACACAGATGATCTCATCGCGAAACAGCATTTCGACCTTAAACCTATTGTACGGTCACAGATAGAAGGTTCAACTTCGTCCGGCAGTGAAAATGTTGTAGATAGATACGCGTAATCATTAAACTTGTCCCTGAATCACCTTGAATCATCGCGTTATGTCACTGAACAACCTCGGGTGACATAAGCTTCCTAGTGTTGATTTTAGTTTAATAAATCAGTTAACACCTGGTCTACAGCCGCTATGCGCAGAGTTGAACACAGTTCCGAGCCAGTAAATGAAGTGCATACGCACGATTCAGTACCTGCGACTATAAAAGTTTTTAAAAGACGCCACACCTTGTTGGCTATATGTATTCGTGATCGTGAAAGTGAACTACTTACTACCTACATTATTATTTATTATCTATAATACACAAACGGAATATAGTAAACAAGTATTAAAACTACATAAAAATAACTAAAATACTTCAAAATACTTATAAATAAGTACTTAAAAATACATAAAAATTAAACAAAATCTAAAAACGGCCCCGCGGCACGGTACCGAAGATGCTGGCAGCATTTTCCCATTGTATGGCGATTCTCAAGCGTTGAGCGAGAAAGCTGCCAGCTCTTTTTTTTGATTTTTTTTTGTAAAAATCACACCTTAATTGTAGAATGAAAGTTTGATTTTTCTTGAAAATTCTCGACCAGCGTCAAGCCAGGTAGCGTCAAAAGAACAACGGAGTTTGAAGATAACAACCCGAACCTGATGTAAAGTCGGAAATTGGCATAGGTAGCATACATATCCAGCCAAACTAAGAACAATTTAGTAAGAGTAATTGGGACACTGCATTTTTAAGGAAGGTACAGTAGATTAAGCAAGATACTATAAGATCTCGTTATCTTTAGATACGACCCTCAAACGACACATAACTAACTCTAGGGTATTGAAGGGTAACTTACCCTAGAACGACATGGCGATATGTTATTGTACCTATTATTGCATCACTTCGTATTACTTAGCAATAAAGGCTCCTTTTCGACAACGGACAACAGTTTAATCGAAATATTAACTCAATTCAAAAGCTAACCTCAACAAAGACAGTAAATCATAACGCTTATTGCAAAAAGAGACGAACAAACAAACAAAAAAAGAGCACCCTGCGATTGCAATGGTGGGAAAACAAACATTGAATTCGTAATAATGCATTTTTTGTCAGTCGGTGATCCTTTTTATTTAGCAACCATAACGATTGAATACTATTAGACCTATATAGATTAAAAATCAGAGATATTTTTTATAGTATTGGTTGGCAAACGAGCACAGAGGTCACGGGGCTCTATTCGAAACGTTACATAGGGCAAGGGAATGTCTCTATCCCTCCGTCAACGCACTACGGCGTTGAAACCTAATTTTAAGTAGCTAGATTTAAAGTTTAATTCGGGCGCTGTGACGTTTTGACGGAGTGATAGAGACATTCCCTTTCCCTATGTAACGTTTTGAATAGAGCCCCTGATTGGTATAGGTGGAATCGTGGCTCATGAAATTAAGGAATCATAAAATCGCGAATGCGTTGCCAACCACAGGCCTAGGGTGGGTTGACTCAAACCGTCCGTTAAAGTTTTAACGTTAAATATTTTACTATGAGATAAAATGCGAAGAATTGCGAGCCTTAAGTGGCAGTGGGCGGGGCACATTGCTCGCAGGACTGATGGCCGATGGGGCCGGAAAGTTCTCGAGTGGCGCCCGCGAACCGGGAGACGAGCTGTCGGACCTCGTGAAGGTCGCGGGAAACCGGTGGAAGCAAGTAGCACAAGACCGGTCTGAGTGGCGAGCCTTGGGGGAGGCCTATGTCCAGCAGTGGACGTCTTTCGGCTGAAATGATGATGATGAGATAAAATGACGTTTCTGTATGGAAAGACAGCTCGGCGGCCATATTTAACGACCAGGAGTCCGTCAACTAAGCATGAATCAACTAAGGGTACTTAGTTGCCAACCACAGACTCCATTGCCAACCCTGAGGACTATGATTTTTAGCGGCCGGTTAAATGACCAACGTTGATCTGTCAATTTGCGGAAGCGCTGGTAAGTAAATTAATTTCTGATGTGTTAAAGTGCCCTGTGTGGTCAATTTGCTGCATAAATGATTGAATTTGAAAGTTTGAGACTTGTTTTTTTTTGCCTTTGCTGTAAGTTTTGATTTAACCAAACCTGTGTGTGCGTACCTCGGTAAATTTTTATGTGGCATTCGACGATAGGAAGATGTCAATGTGATTGTGATGGAAATGATTTATTTAGCTTTAAATTAGCATATTATAAAAACAGGATTAATAACCTAGGTAGGCACTTATGTTTTATTATTTATGTGAGGGGACGACTGCCTGGTTTCAGTCGGGTGATCGGTCCTCCATTCGGAACCATTTCACCCATTTCCCCGGAGGCACTTATGTTTAATTTTATTCAAATTTAAAAGGTAACCCAATTGGATTGACAAACCAGCCAGACATAAGACGTAATAGGTCCACTTTCGCACCATGCATTTTGATAAAACAAGTCGGTAAACACTTTTTAACGATACATTTCGAAACCCTTTGGAAAGGCACCTTGACATTTAAAACCAAAGTATATCAATCAGGGGAAAGCAGAGCGGTTGCACAACGTGGCTGGACCTAGGTAGGTACAGACAAATACAGAAAGTGTAATATGAGTCTTTAACGAATTTTCAAACATGACGTAGGTACGTCCATCTGGGCGATGAAGCGGTAACCAACACCACAACAGCCTATTTCAATCCTATTGCGGGCACAGACATCCTCTCGTCACGAGAGTGTTTGAGCTATAGTCCTCACGCGGCCCGGTCCAGTGTGGATTGGGGACTTCCTCACAATGTATTCCATAGAACGAAAAGCTCAGATCAAATTGACTCTCCCAGATAAGTATCTAACTGATTCAAGCCAGTTGAGTCACCGATCCCCTGCATGAGAAGCGATAGTTCAAAACAATAGTATATTATTATGATTAGGCATATTACTAATTTCAAGTTCATTAAAAAACTTCACAATCGTTTCTGGGGTCTCGAAATTGTTTGGAAGGTACATAATGACTCTACTGTTGGCTGTACATACAGGTGCTGGTTCGTTACATGTGTTGTTTCTGACATTTGCATTTATTGAACGATTTGGCAATTAAGTAATATGCTGAGGGGGCTTTTGATACGATTCCGTAATCAGAGCACAAAATGGCAACTACACTCAACAGCAATGAAAACGGCTCACTTTGTATAGGATTTTCCATACAAAGTGACCCGTTTTCATTGCTGTTGAGTGTACTTTCTACAAACAGTTTCGAAAAACGGTTGATTGGGATCCGGTCACCTACGGCCACTTCCTTCTACGGCCATCGTGGAAATTCTTACATCGGCCATATCCCTGTTCGGTCTTTTCCTATTACGGCCATTTCCCCAAAGGACCACAATACAGATTCCTACTAAGGCCATTTCCCCGAAAGACCACTGTGCAAATTCCTAGTTCAGCCGATTCCCCGAAAGACCATAAGACGGAGAGCCGGAGCCGAATTAGCGTATCGCCGGTCAGTTTCCTCATTCGTCAATTTTGCTGATTCAACAGTTTACTTTCTGGTCATTTTCACTAGGTTGACAATTTCGCTAGTGGGTCATTTTCCTAAACCTTCAGTTTACTCTTTCGCCAGTTTTGCTAGGCTTCAGTTTCGTAAATTTACTAGTTTCCTTATGTGCTAATTTAATTATTCGTCAGTTTGGTCAAATGGTCATTTCCCCTAGATAATCGGTTTCTATATTCGCCAGTTTCACTAGTTGCCAGGGTCTTATAGTCATATATGTAAAATGTAATATAATAGGTCAAAGGTGTGAAGTAGGTAAGGTTCGTTAGTTATCAATATATGCCCGAAGGGCAAACTACAAAGAAATAGGGGCCCCGCGTAGCGGGGACCCGTCGACCCAGTCACATTCCTATTTTATATCGGCATTTTTATACTTAGTTAATAATATATCTTGTTTGAGGATGTGACCATAACAGGAAAAGGTCGTTTGAGGAAGTGGTCATAAGAGGAAAAGGCCTTTAGCGGATTGTGGCCTTTCGGGGAATATTGTTTCTAAGTGGCCATTAAAGGAAGTGGCCCATTGGGGAAGTGGCCGTTCATAATACTTGGCCTTATAAGGAATGTGGCCGTAAGTGACCAGATCCATTTGAATCATTGAAAAACTGTCGAAATCTAATTCGGATTTTCATATTGCTATCTTACAGGTTTACACAACTTAGAAGGCGTGTGGATTAAGCAATAATAGACTCTGCGTCAACGGCTTAAGTGCTTCGCCGCGCGCCTTCCAAGTTCTGTCGTTCTATATCTATGTATCTACCTACCTAAACAATTAACCATTTCTACACCGAACTATGTACATATACGATCAACATAAACAGATATAAAATATACTTAAGTTCCGAACCAAAATAAGGTATAATTATTATCTTTACTCCCACGTATGCGCCTGCGCACATTTCTTCAGCGATCCAGGTCAAGGCGCGCGGCATTCTCACTGTGCGCAGCGCACTCATCGACTTATATTGTCCAGAAACTCATTAATTCGACATTGGCCTTAATAAATATTGAAAACAGTCATCTTCGGAAATTACATTTATGTACATTACATTTACTGGGTAAATGACATTGGCCTGAAACAATACGGCAAAACCTTTATACCTATTGTAAAAAGTGTGAGGGAAGTGTGAGTGTGAGGGATACCTAGTAGATACAATTCTCAGGATTGACATTTGACAAGCACTTTCCTTATTCAACATTATACACTATACCTAGTACATTGTTGCGACGTGAAGCGTCGTAGAGTTAGTATGAAAAGATAAGGAAATCGCATGAATCAAACATTACATTGGGGACGTTTTATTGCTACTACAGGTTTCTTAATGTTCTTAGTAACTTATAATTCAAATTCAATCATTTATTCAGTAAATTGCCCACGCCAACGAACACTTTTTCACGTCTGAAAATTAAATGAATCCACCAGCGCTTATAGACTTAAAAGGGGAGTGTGACAACATTTAAGTTGGTTATTAGGACTTAGTTGATTCCGCGAATACTGCCAGTCGCACAACTCACACAATGTCTCATTCAAATTGCCTACAACTTCTCAATTATCCTATGATTCACGAAGGTCTTGGAAAAAAACAGTTTATAAGTATGTACCTACTTGGTTATTTCGACTCTCCCACTTTGTTGTATAATTGTGGAGACTATGGGGTCATGGGGCAAAGGGGCTCCACAGGGAGCTAGGGAAGCGCTTGAGGGAGGCAACGGGAGACCCTCGCGCCGGCAGCTTTCTCGCGCAAAGACTGGCTATTGACATACAGCGAGGGAATGCTGCCTGCGTGATGGGAACCCTTCCGAAAGGCCCTAATTTAGGTTTTTAGGTTATTTTTTAGCTTTAATTTTTCTTATTTCTGTAAATTTAAATGCTATTTGTAGTTTATTTTTAATAGTTTAACTTGTTCTTTTCTGAATAAACAAATCCCTGTATAATTAATAATCATATTGTATCTTGGTACCTTACCTACATAACTTTTTTTATTCCACTAAAGTGGCAAACAGCATTCGAACCTCTTGATGGTTCACCGTCACTAGATGACGGCAACGCCAGGCGGTATAACTTCGTAAAGAAAACCGGCGAAGTGCGTGTCGGGCCACGCGCTAAGTATACCATGGGCACGCAAGAAAAAAAAACCACATCCCCACTTTACGAGTAGGGGAGGTACCCTATAAAAAAAAATATTTCAAAATTGTATTGTACCACTTTGTCAGCGTAACTAATATGTATATTCATGCCAAATTACAGCTTTCTAGAACTAAGCATCTCTGAGCAATAGTGCAGACAGACGGACGGACGGACATGGCGAAACTATAAGGGTTCCTTGTGGACTTCGGAACCCTAAAAAAAGCAAGTGGATGAAAGTTTACACGTAAGAGGTTCTTTATAACAGAAGAGTAATTTGTAAGTTACCATCTAATCTACTGTAATAAAGACGGTCATTCATACGGCGTGAACAGTTAGTGTTATTTTTAATTCACACTGACTTTGACCTTCGCAGGCAGTTACTGGTTAATTAATGGAGTGAGAATTGGCAGTGAACCCCATTAAGGATTTGACTACCAACTGCCAACGTTCCTGCTTCACATACAAAACGGGCTCGCCTGGTAGGCTGGGGCACTGAATGTGTTTAATACTTATTTTATTCCAATATTAACCTTTGCTGTACGATGCTCTTTACTTCAGAAATATGGCATCAGTTAAAAAAAGGTTATTAGGTCAATGTTATTGGTGGTAGCATCTTAGTGTCGATATGCCTATAGTTATGCTACCCCATGCACAGCAGAGGTACCTATCTACTTATATGGATAAGCAGTAAGTAAGTAGGTACGATAGCTTTGGTTTGCATTTTACGTATTAAGTATTGCCATTTTCGTGTATGCGAGATTTCTTCAGCTAATGATGCCTCTGGTGCTTCATTTTCGACTGTGACATCTTACCATCAGGAAACCCGTATATATATATGTTTCGTTGCCACTATTATTAAATGAATCGTTATTTATGAATGTTTATGTAAATTTATCCTCTTTTGAAATTATTTGTTATCTTCCTTGTATTTCTGTTGTTTCTTTCTGATATTGATGCACCCACTCATTTTTCTTTCTGTTTGGCCTTATGGTTGACTGGTAGAGAATGCCTTTAGGCATTAAGTCCGCCAATTGTATACATTTTGTATGTGCAATGAAGTTTAAATAAATAAATCGTGAAAAGACTTCTTAAATCAGCTGAAAAACCGGGGATACCTACATGTAAAATAAACAAGTTAAATGTAAGTCACGAATGATCTTGTTTCCGCCGAGGACGTGCCGAGAATTATGTCAAGTCAATATTGACGATCACCACCTGCCTGTCGAAAAACGTTATGTCCAGTCTGCAAGAAAATTAAGTAAATATGTTGATTTTTTTTATGTCTTCATAAGTACTTTGCTTTATGCTTGTAATGTTTAAAATTTCTATTTGAGTCATACCGTGTACGAATATGTAAATTCGTGCAAAGTTACATAATACTTAATGATCGTCCTAAATGTCATAAATCCGTATTATGGTATTGAGAAATACACTAAAACGATACTAGGTATTATGGTAATGCACACGAGTATTTCAAAAGCACACAATGGGTGTTTTTATGTATGGCGAGCGCACGCGCAGGGGCCGGCGAAACCGGGTCACGGACTGCTCGTAGATCACGATGTCGCGGAAAATGTATGACTCCTACAAGTGTCGAGACGAAGACTGTAGTACAAGTCATTACTAATTTTATAAGAAACGCTTTTTTGCCTCACTTCTTTGAAGGAAGGATCAACAGTGTGCCATTTATTTATGACTGCAATACTCTTGAGACTATGAGGAATTCCATTCTGTGTGTGCATGTTTGAAAATTTAGGAGTCCTAGCAAATTAACTAAATCTACTATAGGTACATAAACTTAAGCATGTATTTTACTGCTGATCCCTAAACAATTCTACTTTCTATATCCTTGTTTACTGAGCTCTATCGCTGTTCTATTTTATTGTCCACTTGTTTTGTTTGTATACATTCGTCAGCGTCACTCGATCGTAGGTAATTTTATTACAATAAATCCGATTCGTTCGATCTAAGTACCGTCTAAATCTAGAGCACAAAACATTGATTCTAATAACTCAACTCAACAGAATTCCGATGCATGGCTGTGTAGGTGTAGGTGGGTCGTGAATGGCCTTAAAGATAGGTAACTATAATATTCACTGCGACAAACGTTCACTTTCAACCCGCGCGATAAGCCCGGGGTCATCATTATCACGAGACGACGCACTATTCCGTGAGGTACGAAAATACAATTCGTACCTATATGTTCGGCAACGCACCTACCTCTGTATCGCTAATTTAAAGTGGTTTGTTAATTTAACCTAAAGAAAATTCTATACGTGCTCTATAACAAATATATATAGTGGTGAATCCTAGTGGGGTTCTCAAGCAACCAAGGTAGTGCTGCTGTTTAAAAAAATCTGCATCCTATTCTCAGCAGTTACGTAAGTCAAGCTAGTCAAGTGCCTGACAAACAAAAAATGCGAAACAGCCACTGTATAGATATCACACAGAAGAGTGGCACATCGCATTAGTATGTGTAAAGGAGTGGTATCAATGCGCGTTCAAATATTTTGACAACGAAACTATATAACTGTAAAAATACGTTGTTGCTATTAGCTTAAGTAGCTAAAAAAAACGATCCCGTTTGAAATGTAGCCGGCGCACTCTTGAAAAGGATGCAAGTCCATTGAGAGCGATGATTGAATAGGATGGTAATGACATGATTGCATTCTCGGGATGCGGCCGACGGTATCGCGTCACGCTGTATCGCGGCGATCTCACGTTCGTTCCCAGAATAGGACTCCTGCGCAGCTATTTCACTTGTTAATTGCACTTGCTGATAACGGAGCTGTTTAAAAGAGTTTTGGAGACTAAAACTTGACATAGGTACGTAGGTTATTGTGATTTATTTTCGCTGTTACATACACGTGACATTCGTCGACTATTTAATTGGATTGAAAAACAAATAGAAAGCCAATCAGCGTTGTTTATCAGAATTCAAAATTAAGAGACAGATTCTGCAGGTAGCAATACGTAACTACATGCGGCACACCCGTGCTTATTGATATTTAGGCTATGTTTACGAGAGCCTTAAATATTATCAGATTTAAAAACTTATATCTACAGCCGCATAACACATTATGATATTTCAGTTCATAACTTCAGTATTTAATACTACTACTACTACTACTACTACAGCTTATTTGTGTCCCACTGCTGGGTACAGGCCTCCTCTCATCACGAGAGGGTTTGGGCTATAGTCCCCACGCGGGCCCAGTGCGGATTGGGGACTCCACACACATTTTTGAATTACTTCGCAGATGCGTGCAGGTTTCCTCACGATGTTTTCCTTCACCGAAAAGCTCAGTGGTAAATTCAAATTGAATTTCGCACATATAAAGTAAACTTAGAGGTGCGCGCCGGAATCGAACACCCGACCCTCTGCATGAGAGGCGGTAGGCCGAACCACTAGGCCACCACGGCTGGTATTTAATAATACCAATTCATTTGTTTTCATATGATCCTCTAGTATTTAAAACCCTGCTGTCACACCCCAAACTTCACATGGCCCAGATAAATACAAATATCGACCTCATGGCTTCAATACAATTTCGATCGACAATCAATAAAACGGCCACAGCTGCGCCGCAAATGGCCGTCGGACGCATTACTTATCTTACCATTAGACGAGAAAGACCACTTGTTCCGTTAATGACCCCTGGATGACGAAAAAGTAGATTTACCCATAAATCAAGCGGAAAGGATCCCTTAGGGTTGTCGGACTGTGGTGGATAGTAAAAACTATCTAATGTTTTTTATAACTCGAGAACTATACTTGACCGAATACCACAGAATTTGGTACATATGTGTAGACCATAACACCGTTCAAACGGTACAACAAAATATACCGATTGCATAAATATAGTAACGGGAATAGAGTAACGGGTACCTAGCAGCAAAAAAAAAGCGTAATAATCTCAGAAAAGTTTACCACGAAAATGCATAATTCATGTACACACGGTACACGATACGTTCCGTTAGTACAAAAGACGCTAAGAGACGTCCACTACTGGAGGGGATCAATAAAAAATATTAGCCACAAAAAAGCTTGTGCCAACCCTGGCGCCACCCCGCCAAAGCGTCCACAACTACACCACTAGGGAAAAAAGTCTAAAAAGGGCGTGCGCGGGCGCATGTGTCGCGCATGTGCCTCGTTTCCGGCGACAATTCGCGCCGTTCCGGGGTGCCGCAGATAATACAGCCTGTAGTCTGTAGTGAGAACTGTTTATTTGACTTCACTATTGTCCTAAACTTGGGAAGACTCCAAACAATGGTTAGCGAACATGTGGCCGAGTGTGAATGTGAACTGAGAAGTTTGGAAATTTGAACTGAGTTGATAAATAATTAGAGAAACAAGTAAGTATCTATCTAAAAGAACTTGTAATTGAGACATTAAGATCCAAACCGGAACCAAAAAGAGGTGATTAAACCTCGATAATCATTATGTTACAATTATATTTCCCCGACGACGTACTTACAGGATCGCTGTTTAGTTTACATTGGTAGGTCAAAAAACCACTTCCCTTTCGCGCGTTGAAAGTGAAATTACTAGTGTTCTCTGTAGGTACGTATAACCAAGCATAGAAAAATTACCTTGTCCCTGAGCCAATTTTTACATTTTCCACACATCTGTAATTTTACAGGTACCTACCGACCTAATTACTTTCTAAACAGATTCGCTCCCAGCCGTGCCATTTGCAATCTTTACTTTTATTTGAATCTTATAATTAATATTACATACCTAAATACGCATATTACGTGTAGTACTAAATATACAGTACACAAACATAATATTTACACAATGTGAACTAAGTAGAAAGCTTACTACTAATCTATATGAGAACACCTGTCGCACGTTAGTTATTCCATTTGCTAATAGCACTAATTGATGTTGCAAACTAGTTGTTTTGTTTATACTAATGTCATCTAGAAAAACCCGTTTATTAAAATTAGTCCTACTTGGGTACATCAGGTTTGTAGTACTAATATAGAGCAGGCAGCCGGTGAAATTTCTGGCACAGAGGCATTCCATCTTAGGCCTCAGGGTAGGCAACGCATTCGAGATCTTATGGTTTCTTAATGGGGGGTCATAGGATTTCGGTGACCATGAGCCGCAGTGACCCCTTACCATCAGGTGGGCTGTGCGCTCGTTTGCCTATACCAATATATCTAATATATAAAATTCTTGTGTCAGTGTTTGTAACAAAACTCCTCCGAAACGGCTCGACCGATTCGTATGAAATTTGGAGTGTATGTTCAGTAGGTCTGAGATTAGGACGTAAGCTATTTTTAATACCACAATTTAGCACAGCATAGCCTTCGACTCGATAAGAAGAATACCAAAAAAAACAAGGCGGTACGAAGTCCGCGGGGTCAAAAAAGGCAGTTGGTAACCTTCACGACCACCACAACAACTTATTTACATTCTACTGCTGGACACATGCCTCGCCTTAAGATCACTTATGGATTCGGGCTACAGTCCCCATGAAATCGCATTGCATTTGCAGATGTGCGCAGATTTTGCGATATTTCTTCACCAATAAGATCAGTACTTTTTTTTTCAAGTCGAGAGTGAACAGGTACTATCTAAGTAAGCATGTATCACCCTTGACGGCATCGTCACTTACCATCAGGTGAGATCGTGGTCAAATGCTTGCTTATAATAATAAAAAAAAAACGTAAGTATAGTCAAGAGTTCGAAACGACATTTGAAACTCCAGCCGTCTGCATAAGAGGTAGTACCTAGGTCAAACTACCAGCTAGACTAGACTGTTTATTAGGTGCCTTAGATGTCTTAGACATTAATACTTAGAATCTTATATTTCATTTATTTTTAAATGTAAAAAGATACACTCATATATGTATAATTATTCGTATTTAGAAGCAATAAAACAAAAATCTTACAGATCAAATGAACCGCGTCATCGCGCAAACGCGAATCAATTTGCAAGTGTTAAAATCAACTCCGGCGATGATGTCATAAGCATAAGCGATCTTGTAAAGCGATCGATATCGATAGTGGCAAAAACTCTTCAATAGATCTTTAATAACTTTATATGAGAGCCTTATTTTTAATTTACATATATTGATGTCCATCCATTGTCACCCTAATGTTTTCAGGTAACTTTCCTCGCTGGAAAATAGACGCAGATACTCGTCAAGTTGCTGAAAATCAGCCCTCGCAGACCTCTTTACTTTTTTAGTTTTTTTTTTACGCTAACGCTAATACTCTTAATTAGTTTTAATTTATTTTCAAGCACTTACATTTTCTGATTGCCGTCAACATGCGCCTGCACTGTAAATCCAAACATGGAGTTGTTGTAGCCCCTGTAAACCACCCTCGAGGGTATGTCCACGTTGAACCCCAGCGCGCCCACCGCGCAAAACAACACACAGGCCACAAGCATTGTCACACTGCACTTTAAACACTTTTTAAACAATTTAAACTAGAAACGTCGTCCTCATGTTTCGTTCGCGGTCGAGACGGGACGTGCGGCCGCCCCGGCGTTCGGAGTGTTACTGCCGCGGCCCGGTCGGCTTTTCGCGGGATTTTCTCGCTGGCACGACCGCGTCTGTATTTCGGTGCGTGCATTCATGTTTACGCGAGAGACCCTGAAAGATTTGACTCACACTTACGTTGCCAATGTACGGTAACAACATCTGCATTGAATACACATTACCAACTGTTTAGCTAGCTAAGTAAAAAAAGTCTTTCTTTCGTATTTCATATAGTGGATACATATCTACATTGTAAATGGAATTTAACGCATTCACTGCCACCGACGCATATATGCGTTTTGCTGACTTTCCCTCAGTGCCTTGAACGCACATGTGCGTTGTAATGTTCCCTTAATGACAGATGTGGCACCTGGCGAAAGTTCGTAAAACAGAAGTGGCAGTGAATGCGTTAATATAGAAAAGATATTTTTTTTATGTGCAAAGTTTGACAAACAGACAGACGGCCCACCTGATGGTAAGTGGTCACCGCCGCCTATAGACACCTGTCACACCAGAGGCATCACCAATGCGTTGCCGACCCGCGTGGGGACTACGGCACTATCCCTCTCGTGTTATGCAATTGTAGGAACTGCTTTAGTCTTACATTAAAACACATTTCTCGATGTCACAGCATTAAATAACAATATTGTTTTTAACATAATTCTCATTAAATACAATATAAAAATAACAAACAATGTATAAAAGTTCGCTTAGATGGAATACTGGTTTCTTTCTTACACTTAATTGTTCATAGTCACCCTAAACCGCGATAATTATAAATATTAGGAATTCATTTTCCATATTATACATGTTAAACATAAGAATCGAATATAAAATCATACTAACAAGTAATTGATGAAAATAGGACCAAAATTAGATTTTTTTTTAAACACATTAAATTCCATACAATACACTCGACACAAAATTGTATAATAAACAATAATTATGATTAAATAATAAAGTTACACTATTTCATTTCATGACAAAGTAAATAATATTCATAAATTGCTCCCTATACATATAATGGAAATATATAAAGTTAACGAATTAACTTTAACCGCCGAATCGACACGTGGAATTCAATAAGTGACGAAATAACGACGTCTTTTTAAATAGTAATCTCATTTAAAGATAATAAAGATATGTTGAAAGTAATACTTTAGAACTAAATAATAGAAGTCACATTGTTGGGTAATCTAATACGAAATGAACACGTTAATCTTGAAAATTTATTCCAACTAAGAATAGTAACGGCTCTAACGATTTGGACGGAATTTGGAATATAGGTTTTACGCGTGCGAAATACTCTCATATATGGGAAAACTCATTTTTAGCAATTTTCTTCAGAGGGAAGCTCGGTCGCCCAGGAACTTAATAGATAAAATCCGAAAGACGTCCACTACTGGACATAAGCCCCCCTCGAGGTCCGCCACACAGGTCGGTCTTACGACACCCGCAGCTAGCGGATTCCCGCGATATTCATCTGAATATTATATTTAGATAACTTTCAAAATTTGTTCAATATTGTGGCACAGAGGCATTCCATCTTAGACCTCTGGGTAGGTAACGCATTCGAGATCTTATGGTTTATTAATGGGGGATCATAGGATTTCGTTGTCCATGGGCCGCAGTGACCACTTACCATCAGGTGGGCTGTGCGCTCGTTTGCTTATACCAATGACATACAAAAAATGCATTTCCCTCAGAATAATGTATCAATGTGACTTTTTATATAATACTCGAATCACGTTCACAGTAACCACACTTTACCCATTATTTGATTGAACTGCCATAATTATATAGGTACATTCATATACGGTATGGGTATTTGGGCCATATGTGTGTCACCTCGACCATGGCTGATCTATACGGTATGGCTAACCATTTATATAACATGTATGGTTAGTGTGGACGGGATCACTTCATAAAACTATAGTAAATACACTTATTTGGTCTTTGTTCATCGTCTTTTAAAGTTTGACCAGAAATTCAACAGACATGGGGCTCTATTCGAAACGCTACTTAGGGAAAGGGAAATTCCCTATCACTATGCTCACGCGTCACGGCACTCAAATTCAACCTTAAATCTAGCTGTTTAAAGTTCGATTTCAACGCCGTGACGTGACGTAACGGATAGGTAAAACGTTCAATATGCTAATAACGCCTCTTTATAATATGTGTCAAGATAAATATTTTACACAAAAGTAAACCTAACACTATAAGACTTAAGTGTCACATTTACTGAGCGCCAAATTGACGGGCCGTTTTTCTCCGTCTGATTGTGAATCCTTACTTATCATTATCAATGACTATTACTCCTGTTGACACTGCGATTTGGTGTTCCTACATGAAACGCAGGAATAGTGCCCTCATTGAATAGGTCTGTTGAATTCTTAGTCAAGCATGAAAAGCCTATCTACACTAGTCTCAATTATTCTATGCGAGATTCTGATTTGAATCTAACACGGTTTTGTTTCGGTTCATTTTAGAAGCTTGCGCTAGGACTTTGAAAACTTGAATACGCCGGGGGTGCTTTTTTTCTGTGGTTTGTTCTCTGCCACCTATAAAGAGATCAATTATTTTTTTACGAGGGAGTTACACAATGTTAACGAACATGATATTGATTGATGACCGTCACTGGTTTGTATGGCAAGTTTTTTGTATTTTCAAAAATGAATTATGTAGTTAAATTTTGTCCCAGTAATATGTTTTTTTTTAATTCACAGAATAAAATTCAATAATCAACATTTCACAAGCTGCACACTAGTGACACAAGTCTACTTTAAAGACATTTTTTATTTCCTTTGGCAGATTAAAATATGTACGTAATAATTTCGGTCTGCAATTTTTTTTATATGCCATACAAAATCCCCTTTACCCTTGCACAGAGCGGCAGAAGTAGGGTCGGGTTACCCTTTAACTTGCGTTAAGTTGATAGAACTAAACCAGAATTAAGAGACTAACCCGGGGTCAGCGGCTTAGTGCAAGTGGGGTTTAGTAATCTTATCTTAATATTAATCTAAAACTTAATACTCAAAATTAGTTTATATAATCTGTTACCGCTATATTTAACAAAATTGCCCTTGCAAATCTTTAAAAATAAATGCAAATCGTTTTTTGAGTGTAACCCCTTCTATTCCATAAATGAGTTTGTTGACATGATGAAAGATAGGAAAATACATGCATTTGGGAAAATAGGGAAATTATTTTGACATTGTATAGTTAATAAAATAAGACCAAATAGATTTATCAGTTATTGTAAATTATTAAATTGTAAACTAGTATGTAACCTACATTTAAGACTGACATGTAACTTTGACCTGGTAGAATGTAACGTATGAGTGTTACTTGGCCAATAAATAATTCATTCATTCATTCATAATAATATAATAAAGTCCGAAAGATTGTGTTTGGATGTTTGTTACTGAATCATGCTAAAACGACTCGACCAATTTGCATGAAATTTGGCAAACAGATAGTTTGTAACCTAGATTAACACATAGGCTACCTATTATCCCGGAAATCCCGGAAAATTCCGTTGAAATCTCGGAAACTTATTTGAGGGACCCCGGAAAGGGATTTTGGATAGGAATCACGGGAATCACAGATATCCTCAGAAGTCCCGGAAATCCCAGTAATACCGAAAATCCCAGAAATTTCGAAAAATTCCTTTGGGCTTTGGAAATTTTGTATGAAAATCCCTGCAGACGAAGTCGCGGGTTAAAGGCTCGTAGAATCATAAAATTGATAGGTAGTGCTAAAGAAAACTCATAAAGTATGTAATAGCAAAACTCACAGTTCGTTCGCCCAATAGGAGACGCGCTTTGTCTTCTTCATGTGGCTCGGGCGCCGCGGCGGAGCGCCGGTGTAGTTGCAGCTTTTGCCGGATCGCTTGCGACAGGATCACCCTGTCACATAATAATTAATAGTACTACATACAGAATGGCCACGGAATCACCCGCCTGAATCTAGCCGGCGCGCAACTCGCGCCCATATCGCCCTTACCGTCATTTGTTTCATCCGGAGATGGAGAGTGAATCGTTGGCACGCGTATTGGTACAAACACATTTACTAGTGCACAGACGTGCTCGCACGCACACAGACGTCCTCGCACGCAAATATTGACACTTCATTCGAATAGGGATGACGACAACTTTTTTTTCATTAGTCTATCAGTTAGTCTATTGAAAAGTATTGGACACGTTTTTTTTCTTTTTTCACGTAATCAAATTATTACGGAGATATATTGAGTTGAAATGTCGCGTGACGTCACGGTTAGGTACGATTTATACCTAACGGTGACGTAGTTAGCCCCCACTCTCCAACTTTAATGCGTTTTAACTTAGTCATTCTTTGTTAATTTGATAAAACAAAAAATACGTGTCTAATATTTTTTATTACCTTACTGACGGACTAATTATAATTTCGATTTCTTCACCCTGTCGTCATCCCTATTGTGTTCGAAATGGTGCTTTTATAGGCCGTGTCCGCCCTGTGACCCTGAGCCGAGTGGGAAAATGAGTAGTCTGCATATTAAAGGGTGGGTGTGTTGTTTCAAACCGTCGGTCAACGCTTTTGATTTCATTATAAACTAATCCGGTTTAAAACAGGGGGAAAAGCCTAGTAACCTAAATATGTATGTGGAAGTATGATTATATTTGGATATTCCGCTTGTTCATAATAGCGTATTTAACATAGATATCTAAGAAAAACTTAATTTTATTTCTTTTATAAGTGATTCTAAAGAACCCTAAGAATATCTTCTGGGTAAGCGTGTTCCACCTTAGACCCTATCATTACTTTCCATCAGGTGTGATTGGAGTCAAATGCAAGCCCATTCGCAATAAAAAAAAATTAAAATCCTACATTTATTTAAGTACAGGGAGTACTATTTTATTGTAACTATTTTATTGTTGTGGCCAGAAATCTTCATGGCCGCTTACGCTACACACGAGATTTATGTTATAAATATAAAGATTAGATAAAACTGCTCATAAAGTTGCTATGATATAATAAACATTGTAAATTCGTGTCGTGGTGGCCTAGTGATTCGACCTGCCGCCTTTCATGCAGTGGGTCGGGAGTTCGATGTCGGCTCGCACCTCTAAGTTTACTTATGTGCGAAATTCAATTTGAATTGACTACAGCGCTTTTTGGTGAAGGAAAACATCGTGAGGAAACCTGCACGCATCTACGAAGTAATTCAAAGATGTGTGTGAAGTCCCCAATACGCACTGAGCCCGCGTGGGAACTATAGCCCAAACCCTCTCGTGATGAGAGGAGGCCTGTGCCCAGCAGTGGGACGCAAATAGGCTGTAGTAGTAGTAGTAAATTCGTGACAGCCCAGTCGAATAGGTAGGTTTTTTTTAATTCTTCGTACAAGAGTCCTACAAACCAACTATCGCCTCTCAGGTAGGTCGAACCACTAGGCCACCACGGCTTGTAATTTTTCACTGATACTGATACTACAATGCGAAGTCTTTAGGGTTAGATATAGACATCTAGAGGTTTTCACTAGCTCACCTTCTGGTATCACTTTTCGTGGCCAGCAGCAGATCAAGCCAGGTCCACGTGACGTTATGATACTCCAGGGTCGGCAGCACTAGAGGCAAATCCCGTACGTCTTCTAGATTCTTCTCCTTGCTGCCCTTGTACGACACCCGGACCGGCACTTCCGGGATCTTGATGTAAATGAACACTTGGTTCTTTTCTGCGCGCTCCTGGTTAAATAAAAATAAAGATTTAAGGGATAACTTGACTTTTAAGATTCCAATCCAAAATTTGAGGTTAGGACACCTATGCGAATCAATTTGATATAACAATAGGGATGACGACAACTTTTTTTTTCTCAGTCTATCAGGAAGATTATTGAAAAGCATTGGACACGTATTTTTTCTTTTTTTCATGTAATCAAACTTATACGGAGATATATTGAGTTGAAATGTCGCGTGACGTCACGGTTAGGTACGATTTATACCTAACGGTGACGTAGTTAGCCCCCACTTACCAACTTTAATGCGTTTTAACTTAGTCATTCTTTGTTAATTTGATACAACAAAAAATAGGTGTCTAATATTTTTTACATCACCCTTGGCCATAAAGTGGGATTTTCTGCCCGCTACGCGGAGAGAAAATCTCACTTTTTGGCCAAGGCAAGACGTAAAACATTTGACAAACCACGGGTGGTAATTCGTAAAGTCCCAGATCGCATATTTATGGCCCTCACCTTCGGTTCGGGCCACAGAAACCTGCGATCTGGGACATTTACGAATTCACCACCCTAGGTTTGTAATGTACTATTTATTACCTGACTGACGGACTAATTGTAATTTTGATTTCTTCACCCTGTCGTCATCCCTATTCAAGATACAAATTTACAAGCGAAATTGCCTACATCTGGACTGTTTTATGTTTCGTAAAGACCCTTTGCTGAGAAGAGCCGCAACAAATTCAATTACAAATTATTTTCAAAGTATAATCATTCTAGTTTAATTCTTTGCTGTTTTTTTTTTCCAAGTCATTATTTTTATCCTTATAGTTTTCCACGACATAATCTTGAATCGTTCAACACTGATTGGTTACGTGTTTCCAAATCTCTTCACTACAATGTTTGAATCAATGTGTTAAACAATTGCTAAGAAACACCAAAAACTAAGTATATTGGAAAAGAAATATAGAAGTCCAAATAAATCAATCTCACCTTCATCTTCTCAACATCGTCTTTGTCCTTCTTATCCCGCTTGACATAGGAGTTGCTGTTGGAATCCTTGCCCTTCTTTTTAGTCTTCTTGGAGCCGGCGGAGATGAGACTTCGCGCTATATTGACCTCTGGAGAGTGACTTACCTTCATCTTCTCAACATCGTCTTTGTCCTTCTTGTCCCGCTTGACATAGAATTTGCTGTTGGAATCCTTGGCCTTCTTTTTAGTCTTCTTGGAGCCGGCGGAGATGAGACTTCGCGCTATATTGACCTCTGGAGAGTGACTTACCTTCATCTTCTCAACATCATCTTTGTCCTTCTTGTCCCGCTTTAGTTGCTGTTGGAATCCTTGCTCTTCTTCGGTCTTCTTGGAGCTGATGGACATGAGGCTTCGGGCTATATTTACCTTACTCTGGAGAGTGACTTACCTTCATCTTCTCAATATCGTCTGTGTCCTTCTTATACCACTTGACATAGAAGTTGCTGTTGGAATCCTTGGCCTTCTTTTTAGTCTTCTTGGAGCCGGCGGAGATGAGACTTCGCGCTATATTGACCTCTGGAGAGTGACTTACCTTCATCTTCTCAACATCATCTTTGTCCTTCTTGTCCCGCTTTAGTTGCTGTTGGAATCCTTGCTCTTCTTCGGTCTTCTTGGAGCTGATGGACATGAGGCTTCGCGCTATATTGACCTTATACTCTGGAGAGTGACTTACCTTCATCTTCTCAACATCGTCTTTGTCCTTCTTGTCCCGCTTGACATAGAATTTGCTGTTGGAATCCTTGGCCTTCTTTTTAGTCTTCTTGGAGCCGGCGGAGATGAGACTTCGCGCTATATTGACCTCTGGAGAGTGACTTACCTTCATCTTCTCAACATCATCTTTGTCCTTCTTGTCCCGCTTTAGTTGCTGTTGGAATCCTTGCTCTTCTTCGGTCTTCTTGGAGCTGATGGACATGAGGCTTCGGGCTATATTTACCTTACTCTGGAGAGTGACTTACCTTCATCTTCTCAATATCGTCTTTGTCCTTCTTATACCACTTGACATAGAAGTTGCTGTTGGAATCCTTGCCCGTCTTTTTAGTCTTCTTGGAGCCGGCGGGGACGAGTCTTCGGGCTATATTTACCTTACTCTGGAGAGTGACTTACCTTCATCATCTCAACATCGTCTTTGTCCTTCTTGTCCCGCTTGACATAGAAGTTGCTGTTGGAATCCTTGCACTTCTTTTTTTTTAGTCTCCTTGGAGCCGGCGGAGAAGCTTTCAGGCTATGTTTACTGCCAATACAGCCTGAAGAAACTACTGAATTCTAGAGGAGAACTAACCTTCATCTTCTCAACATCATCTTTGTCCTTCTTATCCCGCTTGACATAGAAGTTGCTGTTGGAATCCTTGCTCTTCTTCTTGGTCTTCTTGGAGCCGGCGGAGACGAGACTGGCTGTGGAGGCGCCGGCTTTCGGCTCGTCATCATCACCCTCCTCTATCGACTCAGGGTCGCGCTCGGGGAAGCAAAACTTTAGCATTGTGTTGAAGAACTTCTTCGTGAGACCTGTCGATTGAGGATCTAGTTACGGGTACAGGTTTACACAACTTAGAAGGCGAGTGGAATAAGCAATAATAGACTCTGCGTCAACAGCTTAAGTGCTTCGCCGCGCGCCTTCTAAGGTGTGTCTTGCTAGGTACTGCAAAGTCGTCAATGAAATTCTAGACAGGCCACATGGGTCGCTAGATAATTTACAGAATTCTAATGAAGAAAGCAAGTCATATAATTTTGGGCGATTCTATTTCCTACCAGATAGAGAGCTAATATGATGATGATGATGATGATGATGATGATGATGAGTGAGTTATACGGGGAATAAGTTGAAATAGCTTTTATGAAGACCAAAAGGAAATAAATGTTGCAACAAGAATCTAGAACCGTATGACTTCAAGGTAAGTTAGGAATTGGATTACAGCCCAACTAGCAAAGTAGTCCTATAACCAAAATTATAAGACTACCAATTCTCATAATAGTCTAGTAAGTGCACTGAGAAAGACTTTCGCTCTTATATTGGCATTCCACAAGTCTTGTTATACTCAAGATCTCGTGTTCTTATAAATAGGCTTGTAGTGTACTACAAGGTAAAGCTATAAGTCTTGTTACACTCAAGATCACTTGTTCTTATAACAAAGCTTTATAGTTTACTATAGGAGTACGTTATAAGACAGTTATAGGACATGGTATCTTATAAGTGCATGTTACAAGACAAATAGTCTTTGTAAATTTTCAGCTCCAATAGTAGCATTCGGTGAGAGTATAAGGTTTTATTACACACTTGAGCAGAACCTTTATAAGAGTAAAAGCTCCTATTAAGAGCGCTGTGAGAGCAATAACTCAAGATCACTTGTTCTTATAACAAAGCTTTATAGTTTACTATAGGAGTATGTTATAAGACAGTTATAGGACATGGTATCTTATAAGAGCATGTTACAAGACAAATAGTCTTTGTAATTGTTCAGCTCCAATAGTAGCATTCGGTGAGAGTATAAGGTTTTATTACACACTTGAGCAGAACCTTTATAAGAGTAATAGCTCTTATAACATTCTTGAGCAGAACCTTTATAAGAGTAAAAGCTCTTATTAAGAGCGTTATGAGAGCAATAACTCAAGATCACTTGTTCTTATAACAAAGCTTTACTCACCGAAGTGAGAGTATAAGGTTTATTACACACTTGAGCAGAATCTTATAAGAGTAATAGCTCTTATAACATTCTTGAGCAGAACCTTTATAAGAATAATAGCTCTTATTACATTCTTGAGCAGAACCTTTATAAGAGTAATAGCTCTTATAACATTCTTGAGCAGAACCTTTATAAGAGTAATAGCTCTTATAACATTCTTGAGCAGAACCTTTATAAGAGTAATAGCTCTTATTACATTCTTGAGGAGAACCTTAATAAGATTTCAAAAACGTATCTACTCTTGTTTGATGCTATTATAAGAGTTGACCCACTGAATCAAACGGGAACTTTATTAAGAAAGGGTCCCGTAGAACAAATAATTTAGATAATTTAAGTGAAGATGAAAATAAAAAAGGTGAAGATTTCGACAAAGAAAATTACACAGAAGAAGATAAGGAAGAAAGTGAAAAAGATAAAAATCTCTGGCCCTGAAGTATAACGTACCACATATAATGTAGTCCTCAATGAACTGTGAACTTAGTGTATGAGAGCACTAAAGTGGATTTCTCGAAATGCCCACGTGAACGGAAAAAAAATTAAATACATGTTAATGTTTACGCGCATACGAAGTCGCGGGCAAAATCTAGTACCTATAATATAAAGTCAGTCAGACAAAACATTCAAGACCAAAAATAATTTTTTTTTACGATTTATAGGGATTTACTACATTTTAAAATTATAAACTGTAAAAAAATCATGGGTTAGAAGTGTTTATATTGAATTTATGAGGAACCCTAATTAATGTCAACATGGAGGGCATGATGTTCTTATAATAGTTTGAATAAGCGCTATTACACTTATAATAGACTTAAAACGCTCTCATTTAAACCAGTTTTTGTTATGGCGGATATTTATTGCAATATATTGTAATAAACTTATTAAAAGAATGATGTAATGATGAAAGTTTAGAGGCGCTTTTAAAATATGTTTCTAAAATACTATATTTTAACGATGAATATCACTTCCCCACTAATTCATTCTCTATTAACCCTATATTCACATCCCTACTTCACCGGCTACGATAAATATTAGTATTATGTCAAAAAGATATTGTACTTACCTTTTTAATTCCAAAAATCACTCACAACACAAACACTAAACCACATTTGCAAGATGTACTGACATTTACTATTTTAATCTTATAAAGAGCTTGTCACAGACACTTACAGGAGCAATGGTACTTATAAAGGTTTTGAGTATACATTATAGGACTATTAGTACTTCTTCAACGCTATTACGAGCATATTATAGGACTTAATAGCATTCTGTAAGTAGATTATAAGACTGTTACAAAAACAAATGCTCCTATAAGTGTGCCCAAATCCAAGTTTGTAGATAGCTACAAGTACTTTATAAGCGCAATAAAAATAGCCTTGAAGAGTACTATAAGTGCATAATTTGCTAGTTGGGAGTTGCCTAATGGTCTTCTAAGTTTCTGGAGTTCAGCAAATATAGCTGTTTTGAAGGCACAAAGTGACGTAATAGTACATTACAGACCTAGGGTGGTGAATTCGTAAATGTCCCAGATCGCAGGTTTCTGTGGCCCGAACCGAAGGCGAGGGCCATAAATATGCGATCAGATCAGATCTTCCGTTCGCGCGGTAGTAAGAACCTATCACCTTGATACTGACTAGATCCTGTGATGTGAAAGAAGTGTCGTACCTATCCGGAAGGGCACGATGTTGACTTCAAAGTGTTCTTTGACGCTGATGCCGCCGACGGGCGGGCGGTCGCGGCAGAACACGCGCAGCGCCGCGCGGCGCGCTAGTGGCGCCCGCCCTGACGGCGCTTGTGGTACCAGCACCTGGTACATCCGCCCACAAGTTAATCGAGTGATATTGTAGTTCGAATCAGTTGGTTGTTTGCATCATTATTAATAAATCGTGTTTTTAATAAATCTAAGTGTATTAATAGCAAAGCTAAATCAATTTTAAGAATCTATGAAATCATAAAATATAAACTCTGGGACAAGAGAAAAAGACAGGATAAATGTGGAGAAAAGTTTACATTTTCACACCGCATTGTGTTGTCCGCATTCGATCCCAACAATCGACAAAAGGCTGGGTTCCTACATTAACGAAATACGCCGGCATCTTCCAAAACTCAGCTCTGTATCCTACCTCGGGGAATGGTTCGTTTGGCAGTAGGTTGGTAACTCGTAGATATCCCACTTCCAGCTGGTGCTCCACTGAGTCGTCGGAACGGGAGGTTTTAGTGTACCTGCCGAGATAATAAAATGATAAAGACCTATGGAATGTGATTTTTTTTATACTATAGGGGGCAAACGAGCAGACGAGCTACTTGATGGGAGGTAGTCATCGTCGCCCATGGACAAGTGCAATACCAGAGGAGTTGCCAATGCGTTGCCGGCCTTTAAGAGCTCTAATCACTCGCTTCTTGAAGATCCCCATATCATAGCGCGACCGAAACACCTCAGGAGGAAGATCGTTCCACAGCTTACACGTTCTCGGAAGAAAATAACGCGAAGTCCGAACGTTTTTGGGTCTGTTCTGCTTCTTTAAGAATATTATTTTTTGATGGCAAAAAAATATGATATTTGACAATAATGTGTGTAACAGAAAGTTGCTGAGACGCAAATCAGCGATGCCAGCTGTCCATCAACGTAAGTGAGGCTTTTAACGGACACAAGATTTAGATCTCGTTGTAGAAGTAATTTGACGGTTATTGTGACTCGTAGAAATTTGGTGACCAACAGATCAGCTTCGCCAAGCTGTCGTCGTCACACTTGAAGGAGATCTCGTTGTAGCTGGAACTAGAAAATTTGGACAAGCGGCAGCAGCGCGCAAGAAGA
Organism: Aethes cnicana; assembly: GCA_963971205.1. NCBI lineage: Eukaryota > Metazoa > Arthropoda > Insecta > Lepidoptera > Tortricidae > Aethes > Aethes cnicana. The sequence goes on along the minus strand of OZ020278.1, from coordinate 13,283,802 downwards.
GCGTACGATGAGAGCGAGCCGCGGCAGCGGCCGGCAAATCGCTAAGAAAAAAAGACGTTTATTATGACTTACAGAAAGTTGGTCAGCAAGAGATCAGCTATGCCGAGCTGTCCGTCGGCGTCGGTGAGCCGCCAGCGGGCGCACTTGAAGC
>OZ020278.1:13260806-13283451 GCA_963971205.1 Aethes cnicana | reverse complement strand
TAGATTTTTCCCGATTTTTTGATTTCTAAACCTTCCCAGGTATCGAGCGGATAATCTAAATGAAACGTGTTGTTAGATCGAATATTGGTTTAACTCACGGTTTAAATCACGGGAAATAAAACAAAAAAACCGGCCAAGAAGCGGGTCAAACTCGCGTGGAGAGGGTTCCGACCCTTGATTATTTTCAATGACGTCATTTTGAAACCTTTTCACAGGATAAGCTCTTTTATATGATAGATTTCAAATACCATGGAATTCTTAATATTTTTCCTGTAATCTATAGGTCAATAACTATCCTCCGTATTTTTTCCAAAATTTTAGGTCCCGTGGTTTCGGAGATAAGGAGGGAATGGTCATTTTCACCTACTTGCTTAAATAACTCGAAAAATTCGATCAAAAAAGGAATAAAAAAAATATATTTGAGATTCTTACAAGACGTAGGTACTTTCGTTTGATATGTCACACGATATAGTTTGAAAATCTTCATTAATATTTTTTCAAATTTAGCCCCCAAAAATAGGATCTATGTTTCAAATTCATTTATTTTCGTTACACGTCCGTCTTTGGGTCACAAACTTACATATACGTACCAAAATTTCAACTTAATCGGTCCAGTAGTTTCGGAGAAAATCGACTGTGACAGATGGACGGACAGACACACGAGTGATCCTATAAGGGTTCCGTTTTTACCTCTTGAGGCTCGGAACCCTAAAAAGCACTCGGCCAAATCGGTTCAGCAGTTCTCAAGCCTTAGCCAAACTGATTAACACATGAGGATTCATTTTTATATACCTTTAAATCATTTTATTATAATATTGCAGAGCAATTTGCGATTGCCAAATAAAAGCATAATAATTTGAGAAAACAAATATTGTTTCATAATTTCCTTGAATTCAAATTATTTTAATGCTAAAATTTAAATTTTCAGTTCGTTTTATTGATATTTTTCAGTTCATTTCAATATGAATCGTGCATAGTAAAGGAACATCGCATCCAATTCATACATAGTGGCGACACCTAGTGACACACAACAGAACTTCAACAGCTGCAATCCTAACTTCACAAGTGAGCCTCAGAAAGCTTACTCTAGCATTACAGCGCCATCTATCAAACCGCCCGCTAAACTTTACAACGCCATCTGTGTTAAACAGCACGAACTAAATACTTACTAAGGAACGCTGTGTGAGCATTTTCATCATCAAGTACGTGTCTTGGATGGGGTGGATGGGAAGGTGGTGCATCCCCCTCTGCTCCACTTAGCTCGTCGCTAAAAACTACGGGGGCTTCGCTCCCGGCTTCTGCTACTAAAGCCGCTAACATGCCCTCTGAATTCGAGCCAGGTGCACTGTTGGACTAAAAAAAATGTTATTTATTATTAATTGTTTGTAATATTGCATAAACACTTTAAAGTAATGTAAAAAAAGAAAAATAAAAAGGCAAAAAGAATCTCTCCGGCGGGGAATCGAACCCCGGTCTCCCGCGTGACAGGCGGGGATACTTACCACTATACTACCGAAGACTTATTCAATCCGGCGAATCTAACGTACTACTTCATACTTACAACGGAAAATCAAGAAGGCGATGTCATCGAAATTGAACAGATATAGGTTTACAAAACTTAGAAGGCGCGTGGATTAAGCTATAATAGTCTTTGCGTCAACGGCTTAAGTGCTTCACCGCGAGCCTTCTAAGTTGTGTCGTGCATAGATATAATTTCTATAGAATACCATTTACCGTTACTTGAACCGAAATGTTTTTTCACAGAGTCACAGACTTCTTATTTTTCATATTAACACGATATTTCCATAAAATATATCTTTGCAAAACCATTAAAAAAATAACAACAAATTATTAACTTGATTGCAATTAAGGATGTTATGCGAGAGGCGGCCAGTGCCCAACAGTGGGACGTGAGTAAGCTGATGTGATAGTTTAAGCCATACCTGCGTGGCAGAAGCGGGTTGCGGCGATACAACCTCCCCTTCCCGGCCGTGCTTGGGCGAAGCGGATAACTCGTCGTCCTCCTTCAGAGCCTTTGTAGATAGGTTCTTCTTTAGTTGCTGTAAAAAATCATGGGAGGATTAAAAAGATAGACTTTTTTTATTTATTTTATTTTTTAAGAAACAAACGGTCTTACAAAACAATATTATCTTAAGCAATTGGTTGGTTGGTACTTTTATTGGTCAGTTGGGAATTACTATCAATAAATTGTTTTATTATCTATACTAATAATAAGTCTGTAGAAGAAGTCAAGTCTGAAACTTGAAAATTAAAAGAAACTATCAAGTCGAGGGGACTATATAAACGATACTGAACACAAAATAACGATGTTTTAGAAAAAAATGCTGTATGTATGTCCGGATTTAACTCGAAAACTACTGGACGGATTGGAACAAAATTTAGTATGGGAGTAGTTTATAACACCGGTCAATATATAGGCTACTTTTTATCCCGGAAAAAGGTATAGTTCCCACGGGAACGCTATTTCCGAATGACACGAGGACGAAATCGGGGGCAGAAGCTAGTTATTAATATTTTCACCCCTCCTATTCGAAAAGAAGTGTTTTGTTCCCCGTTTAGAGGGAGCAAAATGCTATTTTGCTCCCTCTTCGCTTTTTTTTAATTTTTTTTCATTTCTGCCCCGCTAACAGGGAGCAAAATACGTCGTAGCAGTGCGTTCACGGAGCTGCGGAGACTGTAAAAAGTAGCATTCAAAAGTCGCGTCTTTTTCGTATTTAGAATTTTATATATCGGCATTTTACATAAATACTTTATTACACATACTAAAAATCCATAAATTCATAGATATATACTTACTTTTGATAAATTATTTTCTATTTTTTATTTTCAATTTGGCTGAATGGTGCCGGCCAATGCCGTAGCATTCTTCGCAAACTCCTCGTGTGATCGAATTAAAAAAAAATCGAACCCGCGAATTTCGTGAGCGCTCATTTCCTTGCCGTATTATTTTACACTTAATTTCCAAAATAAAACGTACCTTATGTAGTGTTATGAATTATTTCGTAGAAAATGAATGAAAGCAAAAAGTGATTTAGGTGATGCAATGTATTGGGATCAACACCTCTGAGAATTCCAAAGGAATATTATGTAAGTACGTAATATGAATTGCACTGCCCTTTTTTCATTTTATCGCAAATGTATTAAAAAATTGTGTGAAATTTGTGTGAAATGTGTATGTGCGAAATTGTCATAAAATGTACTTTATTTCACATTTGTTAAAATTTACCTATTATTATGAACGCAACGCGTGCGAGCATGACAGAATATAAATACAATGAAGTAGTTACAGATTCTTCAATATGGAAGCCATTTTCACCTTCTACCTATGAAAGCGCGAGAAACACACGTTCTTTTTAACCTTGTTTGTTTCTAAATGTATTATTTTTTGTTTTACTTAATTTAAAGACAATAATGAACGAATGATCTAATGATTTTCTCATAGGAGGGGTGAAAAGCAGAGTGTACAACACGGTAGCAAACTTATTTATGCCTTGGGTGACAAAGCTTGAATCCCTCGCTAGCTCAAGATTCCACGCTAGAATCCCTCGCTTACGCTCGGGATTCTATTCTGGAATCTTTCGCGTCGCTCTGGATTCAATCCGTCACCCGCGGTAAAATATATCTTTTTGCTCCCTAGTCATACAATCTACTATTTATTTATTGTTCCTCTTTTATTAGTTTTTTCTCGATCGTGTTGTCACTTCCGTCCGTTCCGTCATTATGCTGAATGGCACCCTGTTTGACATCGTTCGACAGTTCTTATTTCATTTCATTTCTTTTTGTACAATAGTTTTCATGTATAATTCAAAAAATTCATAATTCAATAATTTATTCAGCAAATTGGCCACATAGGGGCACTTTTACACGTCAAAAAAAGAATTTCCCATAAAATCTGTGTTCGCCATGCCTGTCTCTGTGTCGTCCGATTGTCAAATAAACGCATTCTATTCTGAGAGCCGGCGTGGCCGGTGCACACTGACCTGGCTCTTGATGTAGGTGTCGATGAGCGCGAAGGCCAGGTCCCGGTTGAGCTTGGTCCAGGCGCCGGCGTGGCCGGTGCACACTGACCTGGCTCTTGATGTAGGTGTCGATGAGCGCCAAGGCCAGGTCCCGGTTGAGCTCGGTCCAGGCGCCGGCGTGGCCGGTGCACACTGACCTGGCTCTTGATGTAGGTGTCGATGAGCGCCAAGGCCAGGTCCCGGTTGAGCTCGGTCCAGGCGCCGGCGTGGCCGGTGCACACTGACCTGGCTCTTGATGTAGGTGTCGATGAGCGCGAAGGCCAGGTCCCGGTTGAGCTTGGTCCAGGCGCCGGCGTGGCCGGTGCACACTGACCTGGCTCTTGATGTAGGTGTCGATGAGCGCGAAGGCCAGGTCCCGGTTGAGCTCGGTCCAGGCGCCGGCGTGGCCGGTGCACACTGACCTGGCTCTTGATGTAGGTGTCGATGAGCGCGAAGGCCAGGTCCCGGTTGAGCTTGGTCCAGGCGCCGGCGTGGCCGGTGCACACTGACCTGGCTCTTGATGTAGGTGTCGATGAGCGCGAAGGCCAGGTCCCGGTTGAGCTTGGTCCAGGCGCCGGCGTGGCCGGTGCACACTGACCTGGCTCTTGATGTAGGTGTCGATGAGCGCGAAGGCCAGGTCCCGGTTGAGCTTGGTCCAGGCGCCGGCGTGGCCGGTGCACACTGACCTGGCTCTTGATGTAGGTGTCGATGAGCGCGAAGGCCAGGTCCCGGTTGAGCTTGGTCCAGGCGCCGGCGTGGCCGGTGCACACTGACCTGGCTCTTGATGTAGGTGTCGATGAGCGCGAAGGCCAGGTCCCGGTTGAGCTTGGTCCAGGCGCCGGCGTGGCCGGTGCACACTGACCTGGCTCTTGATGTAGGTGTCGATGAGCGCGAAGGCCAGGTCCCGGTTGAGCTTGGTCCAGGCGCCGCGCAGGTCGTGCACGGCCAGCCGGTGCGTGGGCGCGGCGTCGCCGGCCTCCCGCCCGTACGACACGCGCCGGACGGACAGACAGTAGCACTTCTCCATGGGCGGCGGCGTTAACACCGAGTTCTGGTAAAGGACAATCAACAATGAATGTTTGGCCTACGTATGGTGCGTGGAACATTAATACAGATTAACACAGATCACCTGCACAGAGTGAATATGCTATAAATGAGGACATAGGAATATTGGTTTGAATAGCGTGGCCGCTTGTAGACTTCCGTTATTTTCACCGGACGACGGTCCGTTTTTTTTGCCGGACTTGTGGTGGTGTATGGTTCACTATGAGTGTGTGTACACGCACCGGACACTTGCCCGGCAAATGAACTTCGCCGGATACATCTCCGCTTCCCCTCGGCGTGACGGACACTGATCCGGTGTGAGAAAAGCGGTCATCCATGCCAGTGTATTGGCGTGTGTAGACGCTGACGGACGTATCGCCCGTATTTGTAAATTACGCTGCCGTCTCCTTGCGTTTTTAATTCAAAATGGATTTCGACATGGAATTGTTGATAACTTTAGTAGAGAATAGGCCTGTGTAGGCCTATTTTTAAAACCCAGGATTGTTATAAAAATAGGCTATCTTCTCATGCCGCTTGGAAGGAAATTTGTATGGCGTTTAATGAAGATTTTGAAACGGCCAATCTCGCTGCCGGAGGAATTGATTTTCGCATGTTTGTATCCTCGTGTTTTATTTTATCATGTATCGCTGTCAATAAAAGTTGAAAAGTTTCTTTCTTCATACGAAAAAAATTTACAAATTTTATTTCATCTTCTTCCAACTCCTCAAAAAGAGTATGAAATGTACCATATATGTCTCTTTCCAATAATATGGGATGCACCCACAATGGCCTTTTACGTTTTTTTGACACTTTTTGCTGCTTCTTGTACATATAGTACGCCAATATGAGCTTTTTCTTTTTATTGTTCGACATTTTCATACACATGCAACCCAATCTACAATCTGTTCAAAACTGACGCATAGAAACGGCAATCGCCAATCCGGTAACAAAATTACTTGTCTACAAGGGTATCCGTTTATAGACGGACCGTCGTCCGGTGAAAATAACGGAAGTCTACAAGCGGCCTAAGGCGTAGACAAAATAGACGTCAGAAAAGATGTCAGCTCGGCAACCCTTGCTCATACGACACGCGAGCTCAGAATGCACCCACATTACTGCGGTTAAGAACTACACATTCTGTTGACGCGCAGTCAGTTTATTACACTAAGGGTAGGTTGATTCAAACCGTCCGTTAAAGTTAACGTTAACGTTAAATATTTTACTATGGGATAAAATGAGTTTCTGTATGGAATGACAGCTCAGCGGCTATATTTAACGACCAGGAATCCGTCAACTATGCATGAATCAACTCACCCTAACATTACCGTCACAATAGATCAGTAATAGTCGGACGTGACAAATAAATGGCCCGAAAATGTATTGAAATGTCCTATCTAATTGGAAATTAGACGCACATGGGAATTTTCTATTCCATTTTTTCAGCATATTTCCACGCACTAAGGTCCCAGTAAGCCGTGGTGGCCTAGTAGTTCAACCTACCGCCTCTCATGCAGAGGGTCGGGGGTTCGATTCCGGCTCGCACCTCTAAGTTTACTTATGTGCGAAATTCAACTTGATATTACCACTGAGCTTTTCTGTGAAGGAAAACATCGTGAGGAAACCTGCACGCATCTGCGAAGTAATTCAAAGATGTGTTTTACACACATCTTCCCCAATCCGCACTGGGCCCGCGTGGGGAGCATAGCTCAAATCCTCTCAGGAGGCCTGTGCCCAGCAGTGGGCCGCAAATAGGCAGTAGTAGTAGAACGTCGCATGTTACGTACTTCGTCGGGCTCCGGCGCGGCGGCCGGCGTCTTGAGCCATATCTCCGCGGTGCTGAGATCGCAGTTCGTATACCCCGTGGTCCAGACGGCCCGCGGTCGCCGCACCAAGTTGTCTCCCGCCTTGACCAGCGTCAGGCGATGCTTGGACCCGCAGGTGACGCGGAGCCCTAGCATCTCTATGCCGCGCTGCATAGAGGATGAGGACCAGTAGAACACCTGGAGTGAAGACAAGGGCAATTAACAACCATGATAGAAAGAGTACCAGTATATCGCGGTTGATCAAGATTTGCACGTTGCGGAACACGGGGGCCGCGTCTCTCCTGACAGTGAGAGCTGTGAGCCGGCTGTACCTGCAGGTTGTGTAGTGTGACCGCCGCGCTGAGCTCCCGGTAGTGGCGGGACAGCTGCGGCTTGCGCGGGCGCACGTTGCGGAACACGGGGGCCGCGTCTCTCCTGACAGTGAGAGCTGTGAGCCGGCTGTACCTGCAGGTTGTGTAGTGTGACCGCCGCGCTGAGCTCCCGGTAGTGGCGGGACAGCTGCGGCTTGCGCGGGCGCACGTTGCGGAACACGGGGGCCGCGTCTCTCCTGACAGTGAGAGCTGTGAGCCGGCTGTACCTGCAGGTTGTGTAGTGTGACCGCCGCGCTGAGCTCCCGGTAGTGGCGGGACAGCTGCGGCTTGCGCGGGCGCACGTTGCGGAACACGGGGGCCGCGTCTCTCCTGACAGTGAGAGCTGTGAGCCGGCTGTACCTGCAGGTTGTGTAGTGTGACCGCCGCGCTGAGCTCCCGGTAGTGGCGGGACAGCTGCGGCTTGCGCGGGCGCACGTTGCGGAACACGGGGGCCGCGTCTCTCCTGACAGTGAGAGCTGTGAGCCGGCTGTACCTGCAGGTTGTGTAGTGTGACCGCCGCGCTGAGCTCCCGGTAGTGGCGGGACAGCTGCGGCTTGCGCGGGCGCACGTTGCGGAACACGGGGGCCGCGTCTCTCCTGACAGTGAGAGCTGTGAGCCGGCTGTACCTGCAGGTTGTGTAGTGTGACCGCCGCGCTGAGCTCCCGGTAGTGGCGGGACAGCTGCGGCTTGCGCGGGCGCACGTTGCGGAACACGGGGGCCGCGTCTCTCCTGACAGTGAGAGCTGTGAGCCGGCTGTACCTGCAGGTTGTGTAGTGTGACCGCCGCGCTGAGCTCCCGGTAGTGGCGGGACAGCTGCGGCTTGCGCGGGCGCACGTTGCGGAACACGGGGGCCGCGTCTCTCCTGACAGTGAGAGCTGTGAGCCGGCTGTACCTGCAGGTTGTGTAGTGTGACCGCCGCGCTGAGCTCCCGGTAGTGGCGGGACAGCTGCGGCTTGCGCGGGCGCACGTTGCGGAACACGCGTCCGCGCCGCGTCGGCCGCGTCACACCTGATAGTATGAGCTTCAAGCTCTCGAACCATCTGAAAAATCCATACTAATATTATAAAGGTGAAAGTAACCCTGTCCATATTTTATCTCTTCACGCTTATACTACAAATTTGGTATGAAGATAGTACGAGGCCCATGAAAAGACCGAGAGAGATTGAGATGAAATTTGGAATGGGGATAGTTGGAGTCTCGAGGATGGACTTAGGCTACTTTTATCCCCGGAAAAACGCACAGTTTCCTAGGAAAACTAGAACCGAATTTCACGTTGACGAAATCGCAGACAGAAGCTAATAAGTCATAATTCAATATCTCACAATGGTGGATAAGTTCAAAAAATTTCAATTTTGTTCTAAAGATATTCTCAAAAAATATAATACAGAACAAATGAAGTGTTGTGATCTGTCACGATATGGTCCTAGCTCAGCATGTGCTAGCATTACTGCCAGCGATTTTGACCATTGTGAGCATACATACATAAAATCACGCCTTTTTCCCATAGGGGTAGGTAGACACCACTTTCTTCCATTTGCTACGATTCCATTTACATACCTAAGCTGCTTCTTCAACTTTCATTCCGTTCCGCATACATGCTCGTCGGTTCAGAGTACTTCCGACTTGACCTTGAGCGTACTTGACATAGATTTACGTGGTTTCCCAAACCTGAGGGTGCTCCCGTAGAGCAGCAGCACAGGCCCGTCGTGCTCCATGGGTCTGGTCTCCATGCTGATGTGCAGGTCCAGGTTTTGGGAGCGGAAGGCGCGATACGAGTCATGCTCCTAAACAGAACAAGCGTATTATGGGCTGTTAGGTACATCCACCACTCCATCTATCACGAGAGGGCATAGATTACAGATATACGCAAAACAAGATAAGTGTATAATCTTATACCTTAAACGCGCTAATCTTGTATATTTATTTATACAAACAATCGGAGTCGGCTCTAACTGGCTGACTCCTCACCTGGTTGCTGGAGTACTCGGGCAGCCGGGTGGGCGCGCAGGGCGCCACGGCGTGGTGGTCCCGCGGGTCGCCCACGCACTGCCAGCCCAGCTTCACGCTGAGCCTCAACGCCGGGACCCTCAGCACGCGGCAGTCGTCGTACTTGGACGCTGTGCGGACGAACACGTTCAACTCGCCGAGGAAACCGAGCTTGCCTGCAAATTGTTTTTTTATTATATTATAATTTTCCCAGTATAACAGAAAACTAAAGCACTGAGGAAAACAGATATTATATAGGAACTAAGACAGTCAAATATAAAATAGATAGATAACACATTACATTATTACTTATAACTATGTACTGACGGTTGATAATCGCACATCCATCATCACGCAGAACTTCAAGCATTCATTACACACATGTGTGTTGATGAGAATGGCTTTTATAAATTGAAAAACTAGAGTCAAAAATAATACAACGGCATCATCATACATATAAATGTCAGCCCGTTTAAAAAGGTAATTTAGTGACACGTCACACTTGAAGGCTATAATACAGAAAGAATGTTAAGGAAGAGAATATCTACTTCATTTACTAAATCACCATCTAATAACCAATTTTTACCCCAACGCCAATGGATCCTCTTCATCATCATACGTAATTGTAAGTCCAAAGTCCAATTCTGCACCAGTTCATTGCAGCTATGATACATCTTTTCGGCAAAGGATACGAGAGTCCCAACACTTGGTTGAGCCAGTGGAGGAACCACACATGTAGATGCGTCCGCCCAATCAGCATCAGCCAGACAGCCACTCACCGTTAGTCCAGTCTAACACCAGGTGCGTCCAGCTGAGCTCCATCTCCTCGGTGGTGTTGTAGGGGTCGAGGGACACGTGCAGCAGACACGTGAACTTGCCGCAGTTGGCCGTGAGCCGCCCGTGCAGCAGCAGACGGACCTTGTCCCACCAGGACAGCGGCGCTGATGGGTCTAAGGACGGCCGGGACACTTGGTCGAAAGCTATGGACCATAGGAAATGTTATGAGTTAATTGAATGAGGATCCATGTCCATCATCATCATCATCATTTCAGCCAAAAGACGTCCACTGCTGGACATAGGCCTCCCCCAAAGCTCGCCACTCAGACCGGTCCTGTGCTACTTGCTTCCACCGGTTTCCCACGGCCTTCACGAGGTCGTCGCTCCATCTTGTTGGAGGCCTACCGACAGCTCGTCTCCCGGTTCGCGGGCGCCACTCGAGAACTTTCCGGCCCCATCGGCCATCAGTCCTGCGAGCAATGTGCCCCGCCCACTGCCACTTGCTGTCCGTCCAGGTGCATTGTTGCCGATTTAGCGCATTATCTGCCATATTACACGCTAAATTGGCAACACTGTCTCGAAAACGATAACTCGAAACGTCAAATATGACAGTGACATTGACATTATTGTATGAAATGACAAACTTTGACATTGACACCCTTATAGGTAGATAATTGCGCCAACTAGTGAGGAATACGGTGGCCCTCATTAATCGAATGTAACATGTCATCTTTGGTTCCCATTTCTGCAAGAAACTCGAGAGATATTGTAGCCCAGGACCAGTTAGTGTCGCGAATCTTGGAGGTGACCTTTATCCAGCAGTTGACCTTTCGGCTGAAATGATGATTTCAACTCGTATGTGTCGAAACATGAAACTCCACTAACCTAAACTTTGTGACCCAAAAAGAGTCTTGGCCTATTGAAACGCATTTTCAGTAACTTCTATTCGAAATAGATTTCGCTTCATTCAGAGACAAGTTATTAGAATCACGATTATAGGTACTACCAGCTTTCGCCCGCAACTTAGCTTCGTCCGCGTGAAATTCGGTTATTTATAGCGTTCCCGCGGGAACTATGTCCTTAGTTCTTTCCCGGAAGTCGAACTAAGTATCTCCATACCAAATTTAATTTAAATTGGTCCAGCGGTTTAAGATTGAAGAGGTTACCAACAGCCAGACAGAATTGCTTTCGCATTTATAATATTAGTATGGACTTTCCATTGAAATCAATGAAAATGTAACAATGCACCACTCACACAGGTTGCAGTGTGCGATAACGGGTTCCCAGCAGGGTCCAAAGGCGTAGCTGAATTCTGCCATCTCGCAACACAAATCGTAGTACCACTTGAGAGGCATCATGCTTCGCTCCAACTCGGTCGGGCCCCACGGCTCGCCTTGGTCGACGGTCACCGTGCGAACGGCTGAAAAAGATCATTTTTAAAATACGAAGGCATTTTATGATCTAGGTGGAGTAATATTTTTAAACGGTCTTTATCTTATACGGTCGGTCTCTATCTTTAACCGTGATGACAGTGAGATATTTGGCTTAAATTTCATGGGAGAGGCTGCTCAAAGGCGCACAGCTCAGAGAATTCAATGATTAAACCAAATCCCGACTTCATCAGGTGGCCATTTGGCTATGATGATTATCCACAAGCTCTACCAGCTAGTTCCCGAAAAGGGTTACAAACACTCTCACCTCATAGTGGGAGAGGCTTCTTGGTAGCGCAAAGAGTCCTTCCAAGGATCACCGCGAGTACTTAATTTAGGTACCTTAATAATTAAGTATGTAAATTAGCTACCTAACTACATAGTAGTAGAAAGTAGGTATATGTATAGAAATATTTCTACGCCGAAAAGGTGGATCATAGAGATCTCAATTATAGCATAAGAACTGCATGTAACACCTACCTGTGTATCACAAATGAATAAATGATTTATGATTTAAAAAAAAAGAGCGGGATGTCTAGCAACAGAATCTGTCACGGCACCACAGTGTAACAAAACTGGTAATTACACGTGACTATCGCCTATTTACGGGTGTTACCTAAAAGGGTGATTAATTAATCGTACCTCGTGGTGGTGGAGGCTCTTCGGCGGCGCAGAGCGTGCCCCAGAGGCTCAGGTCCCGCAGCCGTAGTAAAGGTTGAGGGAAGTCTCGCAGCAGGATCTGCCACTGCGCGCAGCCGAGTCGCACCGCGCGCGCCCAGAGCGTGGCCCACGCCTCGTGCTCCGGCCATGGACTGTAACGGACATACTAAATCAATCAAATCAACTGGATAAGATGGCAATGTCACGGGAAGTGGTAATCTTGAAAAGAAAGCTCTCGATTGATACCAAACTTTTTTAAACCAACCTTTTTAATTTTCCGATAAACGACGATAAGAAACAGCAGCGAAAAGTTATAAATGGGCTCATTTTGTACATACATGTATACAAAGGTTTGTTAGATAAATCTCAGTAAATATTTATACATATTTTGAAAAAACCGTGGTGGCCTAGTGGTTCGAGCTACCGCCTCTCATGCCGAGGGTCGGGGGTTCGATTCCGGCTCGCACCTCTAAGTTTACTTATGTGCGAAATTCAATTTGAATTTACCATGAGCTTTTCAGTGAAGGAAAACATCGTGTCGAAACCTGCACGCATCTGCGAAGTAATTCAAAGATGTGTGTGAAGTCCCCAATCCGCACTGGGCCCACGTGGGGACTATAGCCCAAACCCTCTGCAGTCCAGCAGTGGGACGTAAATAGGCTGTAGTAGTAGTATTCATACATATTAGTTCATAGATTCAATAATGAGAACAAACGAATCAACATTGGAAAAACATTAGGCACCAAGGTTCTTAAATGACATAAGTCAACACTGACAAATGATTCCTGCAAGATCATACTCAGAAAAGGTAAAATAGAGGTTGTTAGAAATTTGTCGCAAAGTCGTGGGTCCCTCTCGATAGTCAAGTCACCTGTCGAAGTCGATCTCCCGGATGGTCCTCTGCGCATTGGCAGTGCCGTGTATGTGCGGGTCGGCCAGCGCCACGAGGCTGAGCCGCGACAGGCAGCAGGCCACGAGGCGCGTGCGCGGCGCGGGCGCGGCGCGGCACCGCTGCGCGTAGATCTGCGCGTCCTTCTGGCGCAGCGCCGCGTACAGCTCCTCCACCTTACCCGCCGGCAGGAACAGGTGGGGCTTGCAGAGCTCCTGGACCTTGGAGAGATACGAGTGTGGCCAATCAACAGACATCAGCGTTGTTTCAGCCGAAAGACGTACACTACACTACAAATACTAGTGCTATACACTATAGTAGTGTATAGTGTACACTATACTGAAGCTCCTCAATGACATCTTGGCCAGCGACGATGAGCTTGACGTCTTCTGCACCTCTGAACCTAGATTCCTCGCATCAGCCAGCCGGCATTTGGAGACAATCGTCACCTCCAAGTTCAATCCAGTGATTGATTTCTTCGATTAATTATAAGTACCTACCTAACACATAATTTTATGTAGAATAATTACACATGTTAATTATTCTAACTAGACTGTTAATGTTAATTTATAAATTCAATAAAGAATAAAGAATAATAATCAACGGATAAAGGCACGAGGATAACAATAATGCATCTTAAGCAACTTCTATTCGAAATAGATTTCGCTCCATTCAGAGACAGCTTTTCCCGCAACTTAGCTTCGCCCGCGTGGAATTCCCGCGGGAACTATGTCCTTTTGTTCTCTCCCGGAAGTCGAACTAAGTATCTCCATACCAAATTTCATTTAAACTGGTCCAGCGGTTTAAGATTGAAGAGGTAACCAACGGACGGACAGAATTGCTTTCGCATTTATAATATTAGTATCGACTTTCCATTGAAAATCAATGGAAATGTAACAATGCACCACTCACACAGGTTGCAGTGTGCGATAACGGGTTCCCAGCAGGGTCCAAAGGCGTAGCTAAACTCTGCCATCTCGCATCATCATTACAACCAAACGGGACCAACTGTTGAACGTACGTACGTTCTTCAAAGTTCACCATACAGACCAGTTTTGCACCACATGTATCCACACACAAACCATGTATTAAACCAAACATCAGTATTTACTACTTCCATGGTCGTGAATGATTTGGCCATGGAAGTTGTATTTATTACCTCCATGGATTTGTCAGTTTCTCTACAGAGGTGTCTCAAATAGCAAGCGAATTAAAAAAAAAACACACACGACAATAATGTTTTTGCTGGCCAAGGCCGGCAATGGACAGCCTCGCGTCTTCTTTTTTTTAAAGTAACACGAACATTTCCTAGCATGTTTGAGAAAAATAGTTTTTACGCGATTAAGTCCCATTGATAGTGTGTTTAACATTCACTAATAAAGTAGTGTATCCACCGGACTCTAGCAACATTTACCAGATCGTCTCTATGTTTTGAAGGTCTACCGAGTTTTTATAACTGGCCGTCAGAGCTAGCCTTACTGAAGTCCTACTGCTGGGCACAGGCCTCCTCTCATCACGAGAGTGTTTGGGCTATGCTATAGTCCCTACGCGGGTGCGATGCGGATTGGGGACTAGCATTCCTCCACAGGGTCCAGCAAAACGTTGTGACGATATTTTAACCACAGTATCAATTATCTATTCTAAGCGTGTTTTTTAGGTTTTTTTTTTTTTCGAGCTCGTATTTTTTTTTCGTATTGCCTAGTATGGGACTAATGGTGTGAGGAACATCTGTATCCCATACAAAATTTTGTTTTTTACCAACTCGAAAAAAGAAATTAAAAAACATGCTTAGAATCGATAACTGATACTGTGGTTAAAATATCGTCGCAGCGTTTTGTGGGACCCGGTATACAATTCCATAAATTGTATACAATACATATACAATACACTTTATTGACCACCACACATTCAAGGTACAGACATAAACGTAATTACACAAAAAGTATGGCACACAGCAGGCGGTCTTAAATATTGCTAACTGGCGATCTTTACCAGACAACCTTTGGATAGTGGAGATGTAAAAAACAAACTAGGTTGGTAGGCGATTAAGACGTGCAGAAGAAACAAACACACAATGTAATAATGCACAGTTAAGATTTTAATAAAAAGAAATATCGAATTATCAGTGACGACGTGGCAGTGGGCGGGGCACATTGCTCGCAGGACTGATGGCCGATGGGGCCGATAAGTTCTCAAGTGGCGCCCGCGAACCGGGAGACGAGCTGTCGGTATGCCTCCAACTAGATGGAGCGACGACCTCGTGAAAGTCGCGGGAAACCGGTGGAAGCAAGTAGCACAGGACCTGTCTGAGTGGCGAGCCTTGGGGTTTATGTCCAGCAGCGGACATCTTTCGGCTGAAATGATGATGATGATGATGATGATGATGATGATGATGATCGAATTATCTAAAAGCCATACCTTAGCATCGAGCATGGTGCGTCGTTTCTGGCTCTCCTTGTATTCGTCTTCTAGGAGCTCGTAGTTATCTCGCAACTTAACTTCGAACGGATCGTCACTCATCTCTATAAGGATTTCTTCGATCTGATAACAAATAATATTCCATAAATTCATTGCAACATGGTTCAATTTAAGTTGACTGAATAACAGTTACGTGCAGTCGAGGGTAAAGATATGAACGGCCAAAGCGGAAATAGTACATTACACACCTAGGGCGGTCAAGTAAAGAAAGTCTCAGATCGCGGGTAATTGAGGCCCGAGCCGGAGGCGAGGGCTATAATCTAGCGTTCTGAGGATTTCTTTACGACCGCCCGTGGTTAGTATACGATTTTACGTCACCACCTGGCCGTGAAAAGGGATTTTTCGTAGCGCCGAAGGGCGGTAAATCCCGCTTTTCGGCTTGGTGTGACGTAAAATATGTTACAGCAACTATATTCACGTAACAATAGTCGCTGGTATATCACGACACAAGTTAGAAGGCGAGCGTCGCAGCACTTAAGCCGTTGATGAAGAGTCTATTTTTGCTTAATCCACGCGCCTTCTAAGATTTTGACGTTTTGAGAGATTACATATCTTCTATTTTACTCTTGCTTATTTCTGAGCCTTTGATTATACTTACACTTCTGTATTCTAATATCAACCGTAAGACATAATAGTAGACCTCAAACTGAAATTGATAGCAAGCAGTAATCATTCCATCAATTTTAAAATCGACAATAACTAATACCAACAAAATTCTTCTTGAAGTTCAAACTTCAAACAGTCCTAAAGGTGAGTTCAACTCACCTTGATATGTAGGTCGCTAGGCAATGGCTTGTCTTCGTTAGTTTTCGTGATGCCATGCAACCGTTTCAGCCACTTGAAGAGAGAAATAAAATCACCCTGCACTGCTTCCGCGAAACGGTGCTTGTACGGGAATATCACGCGGAACGAGTCGATGTTCACCGCCCTGGAAATGGTAAAGAAACGTTTAAAATTATCATCATTTCAGCCGAAAGACGTCCACTGCTGGACATAGGCCTCCCCCAAGGCTCGCCACTCCGACCGGTCCTGTGCTACTTGCTTCCACCGGTTTCCCGCGACCTTCACGAGGTCGTCGCTCCATCTTGTTGGAGGCCTACCGACAGCTCGTCTCCCGGTTCGCGGATGCCGCTCGAGAACTTTCCTTTGACGGACTCCTGGTCGTTAAATATGGCCGAGCTGTCACTCCATACAGAAACGTCATTTTATCCCATCGTAAAATATTAAACGTTAACTTTAAAGGACGGTTTGAATCAACTCACCTTATAAATGCGAATGTTAAGTAAGAGTCCGTACTCAGCTCCGTTCAACGCCATCTTGTATGAATCTACTTAGTACTTTACCACATTGTTTTTAATTCACTCACCAGATTTTACTCGAAACTGACTCAATGGTCGTCCTGAGCGCAGTCCATGTTGTAAACCCTCGACCATTATCAGCTCGACTTTCAGCGCCATCTTCAGCTGGCTCCAGACACGACACTTAGTTCCATTCAGCGCCATCTTGTATGAATCTACTTAGTACTTACCACACTTTTTTGAATCCACTCACCAGACTTTGTTCCAAGCCAGCTCGACACTTGACTTCATGGTCTTCCTGAGAAAAGCTCCTCTTTCAGCGCCATCTTCAGCTGGCTCCAGAGAGTCCATACTCATGACACTTAGTTCCATTCAGCGACATTTTGAGTACTTACCACACTTTGTTCCAAGCCAGCTCGAACCCCTCAGCAGCTCCTCTCTCGACCCTAACCTCATGGTCTTCCTGGGCGCCCTCCATGCTGTAACCCTCGACCGTTATCAGCTCGTCTTTTAGTGCCATCTTCAGCTGGCTCCAGAGAGTCCATACTCATGACACTTAGTTCCATTCAGCGCCATCTTGTATGAATCAACTCAGTACTTACCACACTTTGTTCCAAGCCAGCTCGAACCCCTCAGCAGCTCCTCTCTCGACCCTGACCTCATGGTCTTCCTGGGCGCGCTCCATGCTGTAACCCTCGACGGTGATCAGCTCGTCTCCGTTCAGCACCATCTTCAGCTGGCTCCAGAGGATGGATAAACCGAGTTCGTGGTCGTACGCTACTGTCATGTCATCTGAGGATTGGGAAACTTTTTGAGAGCTGGAATTGAAACTAGTTATATGATTTAGGCCCCCTTCAGGCACTCTCTCGTGATAAAAGGAGAGGAGGCATGTGCCCAACAGTGGGATGTAAATTCTGTTGGTGGTGGATATGATTTAGGACCAAGCCGCTAACCTCTAGGTGTAGGCTCTTAAACGGGTTTAAATGCATCAACTTAACTCGAGTTAAAATTTAACCCCAGGTTACCAAAGTTGGTAGGAGCAAAATCGACGCAAAGGTAATTTTTGGTTTGTTACTCTATCACACTAAAACGAATAAAGACATGAATTTTAGTAACAGCCATGTTGGATGAGCCTTTTATTTCATATCGGATACTTAGTTTCTTGTACAGTCGAGTTCGCCAATATATACACACTTTTGCACCTTACCACGTTGTAATAAGGTCCAAAAGTGTACACATATTAATGAACTCGACTGTATGACTATCCTTAGTTTTAATTATACTCGCAAGCAATGTCGGGGCTACAATATTCACGAGGAAAATGTTCTTGTCAAATCAATGGAAAACACTACACTTTCCTTGAAAACAATATTAATATCTCGAATTTTCGATGAATTTTAACTATTTAATTTTAATTTCTTATTATTAATATTATTTTATTATAGTGTCTGTTCAAGCCAAATCGAAGATGCCATAATTTGACGAAACCTCTGCCATGAAGGGGTGAAGAAAATTGCGCGCACCGCACATTGCTGGCCGTTTTCCGCCATTAAGTAATAAAAAAAGTAAAAATTAAAAAGTGAGTCTTCCAATGGAACTCCTACTGATACGTCACGTTGTGCTATCGTAGAACCGCATTTAAATTGTTTTCTGTGAAATAATCATTGCCCCGGGGATTTTATAGTGATTTACTGATTTGACTAGTCGTCGTACTTTGTGTAAAGTGCAGGACTTGAATTGAATAGACCGTTTTCAAGCCATCGCATCGCCGCGCTTAGAGCCGCCCGCTGCTCGTGTCATGTTGGAGCCGTCACGGCGTCGGTATTTGAATTTAGAAGATCACGGAGAGAGTGAGATCGCTGTAAATCCAAGTAAGTCCCCTCAATTTGGTACGTTTCGTCCGATTGGCAATTTTATGGCAATGATTATGCACGTCCCCGCCGTTATATCTCCGAGAGTTAGAAATTAATCTACTTCTCAATTACATTTTTATATGAGCCAAGAAAGGCAGTACGTTTACGAGCCACTGGCTCACACAGTGTCTACTTACCAGTAGTAAACATCATATTATTCTCCTTAGACAGCACAAGTCCCAGATTCGTCTCCCCCTTGAACGAGACCCTCCAGTCCAGCTTTCTGTCCCCTCCACGCTTCTTGGCAACTTGGTATTCCTTCACTGCCCTCACTATAGTCAACATCTTGAGGTGCAAGTTGGCGCTCCACTCGCACTCCACTGTCTCCAGGAATTGGAAGTCGAGGAGTGAGGAGTTCTTATCAGGGGTGGGAGTATGCTCGACCCTGGCCAGACGGACGTGGAGGAATGATGAGGGGATCTCGTCGGCACGCTGGCATTGGACATTGCCTAGAAAAAAGTATTTAAATTTGTTAAATAAATAAAATAAAATTTTATTAGAACCCATACCATTCATACATTAAATTATAAGGACCTGGGCGATTGAGCTTTCGGGTAAAAATAGCTACAACCGACTTTTTTCAGATACGAGACCTAGCTAGATCGATTTGTCGCCCCCGTAAACCCCTATAGCCCAAATTTCGTCCAAATCGTTACAGCCGGTTACTGAGATCGCTTGGATAAATAAATAAACAAACAGAGAAATATGGGCATTTGTACTAAATCTTGTACCCCAATTAGAGAAAATGTCAGAAAAAAATTAAGACCGCGTCAGTTTTGTGACCACAATTAAGAACGAAATTCATATAAAAAGCAAACTATTTTCTCGATGTTTTTTAAAGGCTATTTCATTAAGCAATTTATAAATTTATAAAATAGTATTTCTGTTTTGCTCAAAGTTTAACTGGTAGAGAATGCCTTAAGTTCGCCTTTTGTATTGTTTTTTTTTTACCAAAGTGCAATAAAGTTTAAATAAATAAATAAAAGAAAGAAAAGAAAGGAAACATTTATAACTATGATGTTTTTGAACTGTATCTTCAATGTGTGGTGTTCAATAAAGTTTATTGTATGGTTTCATCACACTCACCCTTATAAGGCACCATATCGACAACCTTCAACCCGGAAACCTCCGCGCTCCCCTTCCCCGCGCCCCCCTCCACCGCCACCTCGTCCACCCGCACCATCACACAAACATCTTCATTAGCCACCGCGAACACGTTTATATGGGACAAGGCAGCTTTGAAGGAAACCCGGCCGGGGCTGGAAGGTACGGGGCTGGAAGGCGCGCCGCGGTATGCCCGGACGCAAGTCAGCAGGCTTGTTATGGTGGAAGCGATCTCTGGAGACCATTCGAAACGGAGGCAGTCCATCATTGCTTCCACCTGGTGGAGAAAGTGGAATAAGGTGTTTTTCACGTGAAACGTCTTTAAAA
This sequence comes from Aethes cnicana, assembly GCA_963971205.1. Taxonomy (NCBI): domain Eukaryota; kingdom Metazoa; phylum Arthropoda; class Insecta; order Lepidoptera; family Tortricidae; genus Aethes; species Aethes cnicana. The sequence continues at coordinate 13,263,353 of OZ020278.1, read as the reverse complement.
TAACAACGAAACCGTCTACTCATGTGCATGTTTCGTGTTCAATACTCAAAGGTTAGCTGGAAGAAATCCCTTAAAAGGGATAAGTACGCTTTTGTACATGTAAACTAAAAACATATTTTTGTGTGTATTTTGTACGTACAACAAGAACACTTGTTGTGAGGAGAGTGTGTTTTGTTTTGTTGCTTATCAAATCAGCTGGACGCATTTACAACGGGTGCCATCTATTTGGCATAATTGTTTTTGTCCGAAACTGTTTACGCATAACAGGCTTCGCATAATTTATTTACGCCGAATCTTGACTTTGCCGAATTTTTATTAAGCATAATTCTTAACTGGCCGAATGGGTGTTTCCCCGAATATTGTGTTGGCATAATGTTGACTTGGCCGAATTTTATTATGCATAATATTGTTTGGCATACTAGTAATTTAGCAGAATTTTGATAGGCCGAATTTATGTCCGAAACAACAATTCATGTAGGGAGTGCCAAAGTTCATATAAAATTGCTAGTCAGAAAGCTGGAATTCAGAAAATGTATGTCTTAACGATTTTAGATAAGTATACAATTTTGTATGATATAATTTGTTCAACATAGTTATCTTTATTAGATAGAGTTCGGCAGTTCACGGTGTGCGGTAACACCACAGTTTGGAGCAAAGTCGACTCGCATAGGTTAGGTTAGGTTATTTTTTTAATAAGTAAACGAAATTATCATTTAGTAAAAATCCTCCCCCTCCCTATTTAGATAATCATCGATGTTATACAGGACACTCATTTAATAAAATCGGCAAAAATAAAGGTATGCGAAAGTAGTTTTCGACGTAACCAATTTGGGCGAAAGTAATTTTCTGCCTAAATAATATTCGGAATTCGAAAATTATGCGTGAATACTATTCGGCGTAAATAGATTATGCATAATAGAATTCGACGAAAAATCTTTATGCGAGATTAGTTTCGGCGTAAACACTATTATGCCTATACTGATTATGCAAAATCGAATTCTGCCAAAAAAAATTATGCGTAAACAAGGGGAACCGTTTACAACTGTTTCGCCATATAAGATTGCGCTCTTTACCAAGACACATTCCACACTCCATAATTACTAATAATTATGAGATAAGACTAATCTTATAAACATGATTTTAGTGTAATTATTTAGCTCATATAGTCAGCTCGGAGTTAAGGCCTTAAATTAGTATAAAGGGCGGAGATCGCGGAGACCGAAGTCTTCTCACAGTAATCCCCAAACCCCCGAATCACAGTTACCTTGGAGTCGCGGGGCCCGTGGCTGCCCCACTTGACGAGCGCGACGGCTAGCAACGCGGCGCCCCACGCGTGGCGGCGGCGCGGGGGCGCCTCGCAGCGGTCCCCAAGCGCCGCCCACCCAGAGTCCAGTAGTAACTCGGCACTCCAGTGACGGGAACCTAGGAGAGATCGCGCGAAGCCTGATGCGTAAGGTTCCTCTGGAAACATAAGAAGACCAGTTACACAGTGCACAATAACATCTGAACTTTAGAGGTGATGTAAAACGACAGTTGCTATCTTTAAAATAGTCAGTGAACTGTTTTTCCACCATCATCATCATTTCAGCCGAAAGACGTCCACTGCTGAACATAGCCTCCCTCAAGATGCGCCACGCAAACCGATCTTGTGCTACTCGCATCCACCGCGTTCCCGCGACCTTCTTCGCTGGTGTGCTACTTCTTTAACAGTAAAGAATTGTTCTTTATTTTAATTACGTAAATCCATTAACTTGAACTCATCTGACCGAAAGTTGTGAGGCTTGGTCTCAGCCCTTAACCTAAAGCAGGTTTCATCCTTGAGGCTAGCCGTCAAAACACCACCGCCTACAGAGATTTCCACTGCGTCCTTTGCGTTGCCGTTTCGAAGACCAGAACACGTTCTAATGTCGAAACACAAACGTTGATTTGATAAAGAATATTCTAGGATTAATCAATTATGGCTAGAGTATCCTAGGATCTCCGTTTAGGGGGAATTCTAACTCGTGTCCTCCAATGAGGCTGGCATAGTCGCATCACCACCTAGTCACCTTTGAGTATTGAAGCCGTGGTGGCCTAGTGGTTCAACCTACCGCCCCTCATGCAGAGGGTCGGGGGTTCGATTCCGGTTCGCACCTCTAAGTTTACTTATGTGCGAAATTCAATTTGAATTTACCACTGAGCTTTTCGGTGAAGGAAAACATTGTGAGGACACCTGCACGCATCTGCGAAGCAATTTAAAGATGTGTGTGAAGTCCCCAATCCGCACTGGGCCCGCGTGGGGACTATAGCCCAAGCCCTCTCGTGATGAGAGGAGGCCTGTGCCCAGCAGTGGACGCAAATAGGCTGTAGTAGTAGTAGTAGTCACATAAGTGTACTTAAAGGGTGCGCCCACGGGTGACTTTTGTCGCCGGCGACAGCTTCGTCACTCGGTCAAGTCCAAGGAGATGTATGAAGATGCGCCCACGGGTGGCTTTTGTCACGCGTGACTTTTTCTTCAGTTCGCTATGGAGACGTGCCTTATGAAGTGACAGAAACTTTTTTGTCACG
>OZ020278.1:13236092-13260606 GCA_963971205.1 Aethes cnicana | reverse complement strand
CCATACTGCATATTCACATGATAAGCGTGGTGTTCAACCGCCTCTCTCTTTAATACTCCTGCCTGTAGTCTAGACATCTGGGCCAAATTACATATCTCCACCGATTTACTTAGCGTTAAATCCGGCTCGCGTAGCAGACGCTCCCTGATTGCGTCATCTCTTACACCACAAATCAGCCTATCTCTAATCAAACCATCCGTTAATGTCTCAAACTCGCAAGTACTCGCCAACTTTTTCAATTCAAAACAATACTGCTCGATCGATTCTCCTTCTCTTTGGTTACGCGTAAAAAATCGGTGTCTTTCAATTGTGACGTTCTGCTTAGGTAGAAAAAATTGGTCAAGTTTTTCGAGCAATTTCTCCACGGAATCGAACTTCTCCCCGAACTGCTGGTAAACTTCCCGGCACTGCTCGCCAATCACATGCAATAAAATACTCATTTGCACCTTGGAAGATTTCTTATTTAACTCGCAAGCGTCAAAATATATATTAAAAGCACTTTTCCACTTTTTCCACTCCACAGATAAATTTCCGGATGTTACATTGTCTAGATTGTTCGCAAAGTTAAATGGCGGTGGCGGCGACAACATCGATTCCATTTTCACAATACACGCCAATAAACAATTTTCCCGACTAATCTCACCAACGCTGCACGTATGTACTGCCTACAGACGTTGCACTGACGATTAATTACGTATAAGTTACTATTTGCGTTCGATTAGACCGGCTGCGCCATGTAAAGGTACGAGGGACACGTTAGTAAAACAACAGGATCAAGACAAGACTGAATGCATTTTATTTCAGACTACCCTCTAATACCTACTATAATTTTATGAGATACCGACAGTTTTGAGAATCCAGTCGTTTTGATACCGACCTCACTGCCCTAGGTCTGTAATGTACTATTCTATAGAACGTCAGGACAATGGTCTCACCTGAAAACTGCTAAGTGACACCTTGAAGTCGGTACTGGTCACGTTGTCTATACAGGTCACGTTCGTGGTGTCTATCTTTAAACTAAATATCTGTAAAAGAAAATGTCTTCAAATACAACGAATTAGGCAACGACTTGAGAGAAAAAAATAAAATTAGTTCGTTTATAGTGTCTCACTTCACCGAAAAGCTTAGTGGTAAATTCAAATTGATTTTAAACATCGCGAGGAAACCTGCACGCATCTGCGAAGCAATTCAAAGATGTGTGTAAATTCCCAAACCGCGCTGGGCCCGTGTGGGGACTATAGCCCAAACCCTCTCGCGAAGAGAGAAGGCCTGTGCCCAGCAGTGGGACGCAAATAGGCTGTAGTAGTAGTAGTAGTAGTAGTGTCTCACTGCCAGATTAGAGATCCTCATTCGTACTTTGTTACATAAGAGTAAGAGTTCATTCAAGCGACGACAAGACGCGTTGAGCGTTTTACAGAGCGCCAGGCAATGAGCTTGCACGTAACAACGCTACCTACTCCATAAACACTACCATACATCGACACATATTTAATTTTGTCGCTTGCCGCGCCGCCCAACGCCCCACTAATTTTCATCGGGCCTTAAGAGGTTTTATCCCGAAAGTTGGCAACGTCGCATATAGCTGTCAAATGTTTCGCTGTTTTTATTAATTTCTCAAGATTACTGAATTAAAAAAGAAGTTATCATTCTATGGTTGGATGACGCGTCTCGTTTTATATTTGTTGGTTAGCCATTCAAATGATCAGATTGCATTATAATGCATGGAAAATGCGATGGAAAGTTTTCAAAAGATAGTACTTCCATAATCCTAAAATTTTCGTGTTCCTATGGTAATTGTTGCAATACATACTTAATGTTTTATTCAACCATAGAGCGATAATTCATATTTTCATTCAGTAATATTCTGAAATTAACGAAAACAGCGAAATATTTGACAGCTATTTGCGACGTTGCCAACTTTCGGAGTAAACCCTCTTAAAAGAGGCCTAAGGTACAATGTGTCTTCTACTTCAATTAACTAAAAACGTCACTTTCATATGATAGGTAAAAGCCGCGGTCATGTCCTGAGACTCATACACCTGATTTACTACCTCGTGTACCGCCGCCGTTTATAAAAATTAAAATAAAAGCATACATAGTCACTTGACTCTACTAAACCCCTCACCTTTGGTATAACAGGCGAGAGCCGAGGCAACAGAGGGGCGGTAGTCAAGTCTCGAGGCTCGTACCGCCTCACTGGTACCGATGCCGTTTATACAAATTAATATAAAAGCATACATAGTCACTTGACTGTACTAAAACCCCTCACCTTTGGTATGACAGGCGAGAGCCGAGGCAACAGAGGGGCGGTAGTCAAGTCTCGAGGCTCGTACCGCCTCACTTGTACCGCCGCCGTTTATACAAATTACAATAAAAGCATACATAGTCACTTGACCCCTCACCTTTGGTATGACAGGCGAGAGCCGAGGCAACAGAGGGGCGGTAGCCAAGTCTCGAGGCTCGTACCGCCTCACTTGTACCGCCGCCGTTTATACAAATTTAAAATAAAAGCATACATAGTCACTTGACCCCTCACCTTTGGTATGACAGGCGAGAGCCGAGGCAACAGAGGGGCGGTAGCCAAGTCTCGAGGCTCGTACCGCCTCACTTGTACCGCCGCCGTTTATACAAATTTAAAATAAAAGCATACATTAGTCACTTGACCCCTCACCTTTGGTATGACAGGCGAGAGCCGAGGCAACAGAGGGGCGGTAGCCAAGTCTCGAGGCTCGTACCGCCTCACTTGTACCGCCGCCGTTTATACAAATTTAAAATAAAAGCATACATTAGTCACTTGACCCCTCACCTTTGGTATGACAGGCGAGAGCCGAGGCAACAGAGGGGCGGTAGTCAAGTCTCGAGGCTCGTACCGCCTCACTTGCGGCCGTTTGTACCGCCGCCGCTTTTGCACAAACTCGTAAAGCTCATCCTGGAATGTGACGCGAGTGTTGCTCACGGTGCAGTGGATTTTCTGAAAAACAAAACGTCAAGGGACATTGCACTTAGAACAAAAAGCTTTCCGGCGGGCGTACATTGCTAAAGCTCGAAAGTTGGCTCGCGCGGCGGCCGTGCGTAATTCGTAAGTGCCTTTATTGGACTTTATCAACTACAGCCTATTTTACGTCCCACTGCTAGGCACAGGCCTCCTCTCATCACGAGAGGGTTGGGCTATAGTCCCCACGCGGGCCCAGTGCGGATCAGGGACTTCACACACATCTTTGAATTACTTCACAGATGCCTGCAAGTTTCCTCACGATGTTTTCCTTCACCGAAAAGCTAAGTGGTAAGTACAAATTAAAGGGTTTAGCAGGCTAAGAAAGGAGGTGTGGCCCCTGTCAGGAATATTTAAATTGGTAAATGTCCATTGTTTGTCACCCCATAACTAGTAATACTCCAACTTTCAGCCCTCTATCTTAAACTGTCACAGAGAGAATGTCAAAAATGTATTTTCTGGACACTTTTTTTCAAACTCGTGTATTCTAATCCATAGCAACTACAGCATCAAAACAAAATCACATCTATGTAACTTTAGTGGGACTATACCCTACAATTTTTTAAATATTTTATACGTGAAAATTAAACGAAATAAATGTCAATTTATTTTTTGACAGCTGTTTTCAACGACTTTTGTTTGAATTACAATTATGAAAAAAATCATGTGAATCACTTATAGTATTAGCTACTTAGAGGTGCGAGCCGGGATCGAATCCCCGATCCTCTGCTTGAGGGGCGGTAGATCGAACCACTAGGCCACCACGGCTTTATGATCAATGGTAATAAAGGCCTTTTCGCTAGCACCGTCCAACAATCTTTTCTTAAATGGATAAAAGTGAAAGCATATTTATTTATTTACGCACATAATACAGTGTAGAGTTAAGATTTATTACAATTCCAGTTAAGAAATGTGATGAACACGATGATGTCATAGTGTAATGTGTAGCTTCGTCTAATCATGATAAACGATTCGCCCTTAACCGCTTGACGCTATCTATTACATTGATAATTAAAACGAAGGTGAACAATCGTTCAATTGGAAGATTTTATATTTGAGAATAGATCTTACATGTTTTATGACGCGTTTTTTTTAATATCTATTGGAAGTAATTTATAAGCAATACGGGGAAAAAATTGGAGAGTGAGAGAACCAAAATTAGAGTGTGGCCGAAAGCGCTGAGAAAAAGAAGGTGCTTTTTTACACACTAAAATATTTTATGCATTTTTTTGTTTCTTTGTGACTAGGCATAACAGGAAAATACAGGTACCAATGACCTGTTGTTTGCTGAAGTAACAATCAATAGCCTTTTTTTAGAGTTCAGATTTTTTTAGTGGTCTTTGTTTAATTAGCAAAGTGACTCATCAAAACTCACTCAATCATCAAACAAAAGTCTCTTAAAAGTCTTATTGAAGTATACTGAATTAAGACTTATATCCATTGCATACCCTCTCGTAGTGAGAGGAGGCCTGTGCCCAGCAGTGGGATGCAAATAGGCTGTAGTAGTAGCAGTTATATCCATTGATCATATTTAAATGTACATGATTCTTTATTTTAATCATGATATGACAGTTCTACTGAAGCCACAGATCCAGACCAACTACTCACCTCAACATTTAAAGGTCCTCCAGCTTTCACCGTTCCCTCTACCAGCATACTAAGCCCGGCCTCCCCCAAGCACCGGCGTTCCTTCAGCGCTCGCGCTCGGGCCTCCACCAGGTTCGCGCAGAACACCAGCGTCCGCGCGGGGCCCCCGGCGGCCCCGTCCGCGTGGATCTGGGAGGCCGACGCTTCCAACGTGAAGGCCCCGCCGTGAAGTGTCAATGTTGCGTTGGTTATGTGGACTCCCATGAACTGGAATTAGAGTCATCATCTTCATAATCATATACTGCTAGCTATCCAAGGCGTACAATTATTGGCTTAGTACTCTATTAGACGACTCTATTGACATCATACCATTTTATAAAATAAGGAATAGTAAAAACTCAATTTGAACTATGATTTGAACCGTTTTTTAATGGTTACCTTCTGGACAGGCCTCGCCTATCATTGTTGTAATCATTGGATTAAAAAAAATTAGGAGTAAGAGAAGGAATATGAATTTAATCATTTGTTCAGCCACATACAGGCACTTTCACAGATCAGAAAATTAAAAGAATCTACCAGCGCTTGCTAGTCCATTGCTCAAAGAAGTACCCCATAGTGGCCATAGTCCATTGAACAAGACAGCCAAACAAACTCATCAAAAGCTTTTTCAAATTAAATAGTGATATCTGAAATTTATATACATCCTACCACAGTGAAATCGGGTCCCGATTTCATTGCAGTTGAGTGTTTAGTGGTTTTTTTTTAATTTGTTAGAGATAATTATTCTGTTACTGACTTGAAAGCAACAGCAGGACTAGTCTGGATGAGGGAAGCGGACAACCGCTCTAAATGGAGAGAGATTGGAGAGGCGTATGCCCAACGGTGGGCGAATACATGCTGATGAAGAAGAAGAAGAATTATTCTGTTAAACCAGGCAATGGAGTAAAATTCAAAGAGTTAAAATATTTACAAAATAATATACAAGATAATTTACTCACTTGAGCGAACATGATCAAGCTAGGTGGCAGCTTTTTATCTCGGAAATCCAGCAGCTTCTTCTCCGCTCCCCTCAAGCCCCTGTCCAGATCTTCGAAGACAATATCCTCAATCTCACCCTGTGAGCTGGTAGAGTTCTGCTTGGACAGAAGCGGCTTCAGGATGGTTTCAACAGCACTCCTGCGCTCCTCAACATTGTTGGAGACATTGAAACCTTTGACCAGAACTGATACCAGCTTGTTGGTCTCCGAGTTGAAGAAACTACTGCTGAAGGAGATCTCGTCAATTTGCTGTAAAAAAATTTGGATAAACAAATGGACATTGTAAAAGTTGAGTAGTTGAAAGTTTACTTTTAAACAAGAAATTAAAAATAGTGGAACTAAATGCCTGATAAGTTAAAAGTACTTTGTTTCAGGAAAAAGAATTAAATTAGTCTAATACCAATCATTAATAGTCCTGTTAGAGGCAAAATAATACTAATAGAAATATAGCCACTGCCAGGCATTATACTTTTAAGTGCATACTCCAACAATCAATGTTTATAATAAGCAAGTACCTCATTAATGTTTTTAAAGTAAATCGGATACTTTAGCAACAAAGCATGATTTTTTAAAGAACAGCTTTTAATAAGGTAACGTAACTTACTATTGAGTAGCCATCTCTAGACAAGTTAACATCCCTCAATATCAATTTGGGTAAGCCAATACGGCCAATTTTCAGTTTTATATGGTACTTTCTCTTGAACAGCCAAGCCAGGAGAGTCGGCAAGAGCCTAAAAATACACAAAACAGGAATAAATACTTTCCAAAACAACAACAATAACACAGCGCAACTATTTTCCTGACATACCATGAAACACACGAGTATATAGCGACAATAACAAAACACAATATTATTAAGATATGCATGTTCCCTCCAAATAATGCTTAAATAATTTAATCAAGATGAATTAAAGATTAAATCCATTTTAAATAACTTTACGGGCGATAACCTCCGGCGCAGACCTGATGACAACCCAACAAGTGTCAACTGTCACTCGTGACAATTGAGTTTCGTTCAAAAATTGAAACTTAATGTAAGGATGTCGTTATAACCTTTTTATACACTGTGTAATTTTTATTTAATTATATTGTTTATTTTATTTTCATTATAATTATATTTACAATATAGGTAAATTTACGGACAAACTAGGTTAATATTGCACATTACCATATTACTAACATGCATGCAGCGAAGAAACAACCCATGGGCCTTCAAGAGTCACACCACCACCACCACAACAGCCTTATCCGTACCAGCGTACCACTTGCTAGGGACAGGCCTCCTTGGATTCATCCTTGGATTGGGGACTTCACATACATCCTTCAATCACTTCGCATATGCGTGCAGGTTTAATCACGATGTTTTCCTTCACCGAAAAGCTAATGTAAATAGGAAAAGGTAATGTAAATTCAAATTGAATTTCGCACATAAGTAAACTAAGAAGTGGGAGCCGGATTCGAACCCCCGACCCTCTGTATGAGAGGCGGTAGGTCGAACCCATGTTGAACCACTAGGCTACCACGGCTTCTTGGAGTCACGTGTATTATTCAAATGACGAGTATGTTTAAGATATATAAATATCTAATATCCCACACTGCATGGGCTAGTTTCTCATGAGTCATTGGGTTCTGTTCTTTTTATTACAAAATGGGATTTTTCCAATTTGAATTATTTACAACAGGACCTCGACTCTCATATTTATCCATTGTTTATCGAAATAACTACTACTACGGCTTATTTGCGTCCCACTGCTGGGCACAGGCCTCCCCTCTCATCACAAGAGGGTTTATCGAAATTATCTGGTAAGTATAAAATATCTCCATACAAAAATGACAGCTTTACATATACTCCAATGTTCGGAGTATTACATTACTCGAATATGACATCCTCAAAAAACTTTCTACTAAAGGCACTGACACCTAATAAAATGTCTGCTCTTCTTGAACATTTGATCAGGAATGAGAGTACATTAAAAGAATTAAAATACCCACATACTAATTAACAAGTTTATTAAACTAACATGTAAAATACAACTATATAATGGCTTATTGTAGGTGTTTAGGGCCAGGACCGCTTGGCAGAGAAGCCCTCATACTTCTTCCTTGTCTTAAGACCCGACACTATGGTGGAACTCTTTGGGAAAGCTGATACTCCATTAAACAGGGTGTCCTTGTCTGTAAAATGAAAAATATACAAATATTATGGCAGATCAAATTACAGTGACAAATCATGCTGGATGTTATTGGAGCCACTTTTTGTCAAAGCTTGGGCTCATTCACTTGACTCCATTTGAGGTAGAACCTGTGGTTTGAATAGTAAATGACGATATGAGGTACCATTTCACATAATTTGTACTTATGTTTGCATTTTTAGTTGCATAAATTTGCCACAACTGCATACTTTCTACACACCTCAGCTTGTTTTCTATAGACTGATTCTATGATGATACACACCTGGATGGAATCTCACATAGTCTTGTTGGATATGCAGATTCTTTGGTAGGTCCATCTTCTTCAAGGCATCAAATGGTGTTGTTGTATCAACAGGGGTCTTGTAAAATTCCATCAAATCCTCTGGAATGAAAGAATACAACTTTATTAGAATATAATAGAATAGAATAGAAAATCTTTATTTTTGATACTGTAACAATAAGTCTTAAGGTAACTTATAATCTAAGAGGAAGGAATGTTACAGTAAACCGAAAAAGGAGTCCACTCAGTCCTGCTAGTATGTCATTTGTAGTTAATTATTTTATGGTTAATTCATGATAAAGACATAAAATTAATAAAGGTGCAGTGGAACAAAATAATTGTAGTTTTCAGATATTGTTCACTAATGGGTTAATCCCATCATATACAATGTAAATGTGGTTTTTATCAAATTTATTTCGGCACAAACTAAAATACTTACAATAAAAATAAAAGTAAATACTAGAACTAAAAATAAACTATAAATAAAAAAATTGGCACAAATCAGTGTCACTCGGCAAGGTTCCCAAAAGGTTGGCAACATTGGATGGCAATGCTTATTCGCTGAGCGAAGTAGTAGCCAGCCCTTTGGTCACCAGAAGCCTCAATGAGGCGGGCGGACAAATCCTTAAAAAGCCGACGTGCGCTGGGCCCCCAAGGCCCCAGTTTTGACCCCAAAAGCCACAAACATGCGCCAGCACTGGTTTTGGAGCTCGGAATATGGGACGGTGCTAGGGTATCTACGCAAGTATCATCCCAGACAAGGGGCCGACCCATAATCCATGCTACCTTTATCAAACTAACTACCTTGACTGAAACAATTAACTTTACTGTAATGGTGTGGACCCATACTTAAGCATACAATCAGGTCAGGTCAGTACTTTTAGTAAAGCAAGTTCCCTCATTAAATTGGGACATTTATGTAGACTAGTGAGGATCTCACCAACACATTCAATAGTATGCAATAATGAATTGGGTACAGCATGGCCAGTCTCCTGGAAGCAAGTGTTGAGCACCGCAAACTTGATCTTGTGAGATATGAACTCTGCGTCTGAACTCAACCCGTTCTCTGTGCATATCTCAAGGACTGTTTGCTCAATGTCTTCTGGAGGATCCCACGGTTTGTTTGAACGAAGGAATCTGGAATATTACAAAACATTGATGTAATACAATTCCATTCAATTTGAATTTACATTACCACTGAGCTTTTCGGTAAAGGAAAACATCGCGAGGAAACCTGCAGATGCGCAGTAATTTAAAGATGTGTGAAGTCCCCAATCTGCACTGGACCCGCGTGGGGACTATAGCCCAAACCCTCTAGTAACGAGAGGAGGCCTGTGCCCAGCAGTGGGACACAAATAGGCTGTAGTAGTAGTAGATGTTATACACTTCCTTGAATTTCGCAAGTGTGAATTTTTTTGAGTTATAATGTCTTACCCCCGAGCAGCTAAAGATTCCGCAGCAGCCCGCAGTTTCTTATCGACTTTAGGGAATTTCGCCTGTTTATATCGGACTGTCATCACCTGTAAACAAGAATTTGTACACTTGCTAAATTTCATTGCAGATAAAATTAGATACAAAGGCCTGCAATAAATAAACCGAAATTAACCTGCAAACTGGAACGCGACACTGGTAACAATACATTTCTAAGCATTTTGTTTTTTTACGATAAAATTGCTGTAATTAATATTTGAATAATTCAAGCACTAAATAAATAAATAAAATAAATATAAATATAGATTACTTAAAATATTATTAGATTTTTTACGAGAGTGATCTCTTCAAGCAAACTTCAAAGCAAAACATTTGACGTTTTTTTTCTTTTATAATGAAATGAATGAATATCCCGTATTGTAAACATATCATACAGCCAAATTAAAAAGTACTATCAACGTTATTATTATGTTTTTCGAGTAGTTTAAGTATACGTATAAATGATAACTAATTTTAAAATATAAATGTATTCTAGATAATTTGTTCACTTCAGTGATTGATTTTTAATTATTTCTCACAGTCTCGTTACGTGTTCCCTTCTAGAAGTGTTCGTAAAATGGAACGCACCAGATTTCTGAACGAAATTTAGTTCCATTTATTCCCGCTGCGAGCAGCACTGTCAGCTTGGGTTGTTGTTTCCTATCCGCCATTTTCCAGTCGCCATTGAAAGGTGAAAACTTCGCTAAATGTCGGTGATGATTTTAAGATTTTGAGTGGTTTCTTTAAGATTGGACCTGTTTTTAGTGTTGTGAATTGAAAATGAAGTGCCCCGGACTACCATGACGCATCAAAATCACCAAACAAACGGTGCAAGTCTCGAGGATTGCCACACAAACTTCTTCGCCTTGGTAAGTCACTTTTACATTGACGAAAGATTTTGTACATACTTTTCTTTCGAAATCATTATGATTTCTGTGACAATACTAATTGTTGCTGATACATAGCAGACTCTAATGTGTTTGTTTATATGCTTCATAAAACGAATCCATGATGTTCAAGTATGCAGATTATCGTTAGTGTGATTCTGTATACAAAAATCACCCTAGTGCTATATGGGGCTGTGAATCGATTCCGTACTTTAAAACGATCATATAGATCAATTTGTTATTCGGCGATTGCTGACGCCCTGTCGTTAGTCATCCTGGCATCGTTCTCGCCACAACCCAGAGTCATGTTGCGTCGCTAACCCACAAAATGTCAACGCAATCGGCGAGCGAGGCCACCAGAAGCCACCGGCCCATAGAGGTCATTTTGAATTCACCTGGCCGGAACGCGGACCGTAATGCGTTCGCGGGACTAGTTTCGCCAGGTCGAAGAAATATCTCTTATTACGCGGTGTAAATCGTAGCTGCGCTTAAAACGACGATATAAATAGAGAAAGAACGCGTCGAATTGTTTATGTATGCGCGTGGTCGCACAAAAGAAGCAGTCCCATTCATTATCGGTGTGTAGTGGAGTCGCTTTGCGTAATGCTCATAGCTGGCGCGAATTTTATCAGATTGTATTCGGGTGAGGATTAGCGGCGGGGTGGGGGCGGGCGGGTGTCCTCGAGGGCCGCGGCAGGCAAGGCGCCACTTCCACCTGACGCCGTCGCGTTGCCACATCTCCGCCGCGGCGCGCACTGCGGCCCGCACCCGTCTCTCTCGCTCCGCCTATCATGCCGCGATACAAATTACCGATTTCTTGCCCTGCCTGCTTATTGTCTAATTATTTATGCGTCGTCTGCGGACGACATTGCCTTGTGGAATTTTCTCATCCACGCCGCTCGCCGGCTGACGCATCGGGGGCTACTAGGTTGTCGCCCGGGTTCAATACACTTCGTACCTACGACTTTTTGAATTGTAACGCTCATCGATGTTTCGTATTAGGTACCTTACTTAGTCGAATTGCTATTCATATGGCACATTATAATAGACGTAAACTTTAAAGCTCATAAAAATGAATAAACAAAATTAGGGCATTTCTCCCACCGTGGGATAATGCGAGGGGACTTTATACAGTAGCGCGTACGCAACGGGTGACTTGACCGCGGTATGCGACGGCGCGACGTTGCGCGGGCGTCTTGCGCTCATTCAACCGTTTATGAATGGTTGTAATCATTGTAGCTTTCCCATCGGGCCTCCGCGTAGGCCCTGCGCACCGACTGCTCCATTCGCTTGTTCACGTACTTGTAAAACGGTTCTCGATCATTCTTCGTTTTGTTTTCTTGATCAATCCGACGTAAGATGTAGGTCAGGTCTTCTATCGCGTTTATATTGATCATGATGAGATTGTCACGTAAAATAAATAAAAATACATTGATTTTTAGCTTTTTTTAAATTAACTCCCATATGCCTGCGCAGAGATCACCATCGCTCTAGATAGCATTGTAAATATTGATGCTGTACCGTCCGCAAAATGACTTGTGCATTGACTGTCGAAATTCACTGCTAACTTATTCATGCCTGACGAGCTCCGAGCACCGCCCCTCGCTCACCCCTTTATGCCGCACAACTCTAATATTGCACCGAATGTGTTCCTTCCTTTCCCAAAATCATAAAACGTCAAGCCCTTTCACTATAGGTACTTCAAACGATTTTAATGTACTGCGTCGACACAAGTATCTACAACAAAACGTAACGCGCCGTTCACACTGCACCGCAAAAGCAAACAGTTGACACACTTTTGTATCGTAATTCGTAACCTACTTGCCAGGTGGCCTGTTTGTTAATGCCTACCTATGTACCTATCTCAAATTCAAGATATTCGTTCAAGCTTACCATTTTTTTTATTTTATTAGCCTGTTGGAGTGTCCCACTGCTGGGCAAAGGCCTCCCCTCCTCCCAAGCTTACCATACCACTCTTTAAATCCGACAGTGAAATTTTAACCATAGAATTGCTTGACCGATAATGGAGCGGCTTTACTACCTAGTATGTAAGAAAATGGTGCTAATGGTTTAATTCGTTAACCTCGAAATACTGAGCCGGTTATCAACACTAACGCCACGTCGCGGCTTTCTTGGACACCTACCCAAAAACTAATTCACACCTCACATAATTGGAATTTATTAGTGTAGTAGTCGTCCCCGCGGTATAACTCGCGTAGGACCTATTTTTTCCCGTTTCCGTGGGAATTTCAGGAAATCCTCTCTCAATGCTCCCCTACAGTTCCCTCCCCAAGGAAGTGCCAAATTTCAGCTTACTTCGACCAGTAGTTTTGGTTGTTCGTTGTCATCAGTCAGTAAAAGAAGGGTCTTGAATATGTTGAAAATAAGTTACTTAAGTGTGTGTAAACTATTAAGACTTTATTACGAAAACTTGATATCATGTAGTCATCTCGGTATCGTATTCAGATTTAGCAATACGATTAAAAACAATCGCGATATTCTTTATATGACGAGTCGTGCTAATCTTGCCCTAGCACGTAGCTTCGCATTTGAAACAAATAGATTTTAAAATTTGACCTCTGTATTTAATAATCACACATAGGTATCCTAGTTATAACAATCCGATACCAAGCTGTCAAGCCCTAGAAAGTAATAGAAAAGTAATCAACTTGGCTTTAAATTGTGGTGATACCATTATCACGCCTCTCGCAAGGTCCCGCCTGCTATCATTGTTATCATTATCACATCTTGAGTAGTAATCGCCTCTTGGATACTATTTGTTTTCGTATAAAAATGGTTTGTCAAACGAGCGCACAGGCCACCTGATGGAAAGTGGTCGCTGTGGTCTAAATATATGAAGAATCGTCGATCGCGAATGCGTTGCCAATCCTATGCGTTGACTATGATTGAATGTTTAAATTTCATGTTTGAAGCGTGAAAAAATAGACTTACGTACAGTGTACATTTATTCTCTAAACTTTAGCTCTTCCACGTAAAATCAGCTTTGGAATTATACAGACACTCCTAACAAGAAAAAACATATCACAGCAACAGATAAAGCAGAACAAAAATAATATGGAGGACAGAAGATGCGTTCCGTTGGCCGCCGCGCGTCGTCCTCCGTCATTGATAAGAATGCGGTGGCGTTATCACTAGCTGGTGTACGTATCGAAACCTCCGTGTGAACACAACAAAAACACGCGGCTCAAACTATGTGTCCATCATCATTGACGATCAGGTCACCACTGCAGAGTATTTAGCAAGCACATCCCATCATCTGTAATGCCCTCTGTTTATTTAATGCTTAACATTTTGTAGATTGGAGTCTACTACCTACGCTATTATCATAGTATTGGTTACCTAATACTATTTAGGTATACCATCTTGGTTCTAAGCAGTAGCCACGCCACGCCTCAGTACGATTCGTTTCGTACCAAGTAAAGAAGGGTTTTGGTCACGAATATGCAGAATCAGTACACATATCGGGCTTTCTATGTTGTGAATTATAGTTCCCACTCATGCGCAAGTCGTAAACAAAACAATGTACTTACATACATATATTCAAAACGTTATTGGTAATAATAAATTATAACACTACGAAGTGTTAATCGTAAATCGGCGCTTTGCATTAATTTTAAGTGGTTGTCTGTGATGTCTGTTATCTAGAACATGCTTTAGTGTATGTTAATTTCACAATACGAAATAAAGTTAACGCTATTGTGGGCTTAAGAATTATTATAAAACCGTCTGTTATTTAAATGATAACAAAGCTGAAGAAAATAAAGCTGTTCTGGATCACACTGGAAATCCAAAAGGAACATACTTGAAATAATACAGACCGTATCTGTATTATTACCTAATACGTTAGTAATTTATATTTTTCAATCCTTTCCTTCAACTCCCGCAATCAACTAACACGTACCTACATCTATCAAAACCCTAGGAACATCGTCGCGGCGAGCGTGGCACTATCCACGACATTACCGCACCAATCATGGCAGAACCCATCTCCATTTGCGGCAAAATGCGTTGCGTAACGCGATATGTGAACACGGAAGAGCTCCATAATCGAGTCACGTGCTCATTCCTCGTATGCCAGAGCTATATCACTTCCGAACAATTGGAATCTCGTGTGTAATCTCTAGTACGCATTCCTATCCAGATTGTTTGAGGGATACACGGTCTAGATAATCTTCTTTTCTATTTTTTCAAATCTTTATCGTCTTTTCGTACCACGTCTTGTCGTTTGTTCCTTTTTTCGTCATCGTATTCCATATTACCATCACTGCTAGTGTAAAGTTACAACGACTAGTATATGATTTCAATCGAAATGCTGACCTATGAATGACTGTAGATCTCTCTTCGACTTCCGCATAGCGTTTGAAATAACGACCGCCGGTGCTGCAGCGTCCTCCACAAGTGGGTACCTACATTCCATTTTACCTT
This sequence comes from Aethes cnicana, assembly GCA_963971205.1. Taxonomy (NCBI): domain Eukaryota; kingdom Metazoa; phylum Arthropoda; class Insecta; order Lepidoptera; family Tortricidae; genus Aethes; species Aethes cnicana. Next base: position 13,245,715 of record OZ020278.1, on the reverse strand, counting down.
ATTTCACATGAAGTAAACTTAATATTTTCAATTAGAACGTGAATAACGAAGACTAACGGAGTCCTTGAGTCCGATATCGAGCCAGCGCTCGTTACCCGTCCTTCGCCCAGATTGTCCTTAACGTCGACTCGTGAGATATTTACTACCCGAGAACTGGGTTGCAATGCATAAAAGCGTCGATACACTGGATTTATTTAGTTTCATCTACAGGAGAATGAGACACCCACTTAGCACGAATATCTTTCTTTTCGTGCGAAAGTCCTTCAGAAGAAAATTCCGGTATGGATTATTTAGCCAGTTTCAATTAAGGTTAGCTGTTTATTCGTTTATATTTCTCGTGGTCACACGGTAAACTACTTGGTATCAGAACTGCTCAAAGTTGTTGACCTCCAAAATGATTAAATGCTCGTCAAATCCTTGTTGAAATGCATTACCGAATCGGAACGTTGCATTTTCCTCGTCACACGTTTCGGGTCAAGGTCTCGAGGAAAACAAACCGGTGGTACAACGTAGCTTAATAAGGTCGACGCCTTTTTCTAAGTAAATATCACATACTTCCTGCGTCAGCCTTCGCAGATGGAATGTGCCTTATATGTAGCTTATTTTATTAGGCTCTGATTTCTTCAACAGTCAATGGGTTTCTAGTGGTATATTATAAATCTTTGGTGGATAGACCCGTTCCTTATTTGAGCTCCAGTTGCTCATCACAGTGCAATTAGGGTTCCGCTATAGCGGCGGCCGCGGCCGCGGTCACGATATGTGGGTCAAGAATCAAGATAACAGACGAGTTCGCCCGCGCGGCACACATTGGATCAGACGCGAATTGGTACTCTGCGGCGCCGCAGGTGTGACTAGAGCGATCTATTTTTTCCCGAAATCTAGCTAGATATTAGACACGGCATCGTCCGTATACATAAACTTATTTCTCTTCTATTCATAATTTAAAAAAAAACTTTAGTGACTAATTAAAGTAATTAACTACAGCGGCCAACACTGCAAAAATAATTTTAGCTACTTGCTCCCATTAGTATATCGTCGATACGCTCCACCTGAACATAATAATCTAATAATGTGCTGCTAACTAGCCAATTAGTGTGAGTGAACACACAATTAAATTCAAAGTTTACGATCTCAAGCATTACATTACATCGAAACATTTCAAGAGCAATCTTAATAAAGTGAAGGAAAAACGCAGGACCTACATTCCGTGTAAACAAAATAAGTAGGTACAAAGCGGGGGAGGTTTCCTCTCAAAGGAAACTGCCGGATTGATCTTGCGTACGCGCCGCGAATGCTGCTCACTTAACGACCACACGGTTAACTTCGACGACTCCATCTCGCTGATGGCACTTTAATGCTTTGTTGTTTGTCTCCCGGAGAGTTTAACGATTGCACATTTATTTGTGTTACGTTGACCACAAGCTCAATTTATTGAGGTTCAACTTCTACAGCTTAATGGAACTTTGTAACTTATCGAAGTAACTTCTCTCTATCCAACAGAAATGTTGTGTAATTCTTTTTGACTGTGATATAGTAAGTTGATCCCGACCGAAGCTTCTCGTCTCACACTGACAAAAGAAAGGGTAACCTAGTAAACATAATAAACAGTATAATGCGCTTCATATCCTGATTAGTAAATCGGTTGAGCATTGTTGACGGCACGCGTCGACCCTGCATGTTGATTAACTTCGTATTATTTAGGTCGTCGTCTTACAGAGAACTGGTTTCGCCAGCCAGTGTCTGCCTCTGCTTGCCGCACTTAGGCCTCACTTGTGTTTACAACTCGACGATATCATACACAACCTCACATAAAACTAAAGTAGGATAAGCCAACTACTGCGACGCAGCTAGCCGCTAAAATAACCAGTTGGTTTTTACTTGAGTTTTGCAAAATATTATTATCATTACCAATGTATGTAGATGGTTATTTATTACGTAATCTTATATGACACTCTATGTAGGTATATACCTACGCGATGAGCGTTTAGGTTCTGACCCCGTTCCGTATAATACCGAAGAAGGCATTATTTAATAGAAAGTTATTAAGTTTTTAACGTTTTATTACATTTTAACAGTATGTAAATTATCCGCAATTACTTACATTAACGTCATTCAGCGCTTGTGCAATTGGTAGGCAATGTGTAATACGTGATACGCGAAGAAAGACAAGGGCCTCTAGCACGCTTTCTCAACTAGTTTGCAAGGGAACTCTGGTTCCTCGTGATATGCTTAACATGATAAATCAACGAGTAAAACAGCGGTTTAATTTTAAAACGCTTTCACCAAGCGTTGCCTGTGTCTCCCCGCTGTTGGCTAACTGGCCATAGACACCGTAGAGCAGAAGTGAGAACTTGTTTGGAATATCTCGCACTAAGTTCACCTTATTGCACACGCAAAACTCCTTAAACAGAATCGACGCATCAATTCATAGTAAAATAGTCAAAGCCGGCAGACGCATGCAGTCTATTATGAAAGCAACTAGCGATAGACGACACCGATTCAATACTTGATGACCGTGCAATTAAAACGTGGGCCACCAAGCAGGATTTGCCATATCGTCGCGGTCCACTTGGCGAGGTGACATGGCAGTGGCACTGGCACCATAGTCTCGAGGCTGCGGTTGGAAACCAACCGTGAGAAGCCACGCAGGCAATAGGCATTTGGCAGATACACTGCCGTGATGGATGATTCCTTATTTGATAGTTAAGTCTCACTTAGTTTTATATGAATCATTCATTAGCTAGTTTACTTAGCGTAATCCACAGTATATACTTTTATTTATAATATTGATGCGAATCCCCCGATCTATTGATGCGAAATATTGGAATGTAGGTCGGCGCGTCTCCACTTCCATCAGTTCCATCTGCCTAAGCGCCTAGGCTCCTTTCATTCTTTGTGTGCAGGAAAGCTTTGCGGCGTCTGTCTGTACTTAGACTGGCCTGCATTGTGCTTCGCAGTTCTTCGTGTAGAGGATTTCATCTCGATTTTTCATGAAAGGATATAAAAAAAGCGTGGTGTACCTAATGATGAATTTTTGTATGTTCTTTCTCATTAATAAAGGAAACTAAAACAAGTAAAACATTCGTTTTCTTTGTGACTTTCTCACATAACTAATATTTTGCAAGAACGGGATATTAGTGAAAATAAAAGGAAAGTGAATTATCAAATGTATTAATAGTTTTGAAGTTCTGACAGTTAACTTTATTATATCATATTGTTTATGTTTCAATAAAGACCTACTCGTCAGCAGTTCTATGTTCCTAGCAATAACAACTATAACCATTACTACCTAACCCACGTATACAAATCTCCATTTGAAAATGCAATGATATGAAGTATACACTTCACACACGGAAACTAGGGTAATCCTTCAAAATTGTACTGGTAAGGTCGCAGAGTTCGTTGACCGCACAGTGAGCCTGCACCGTTAACCGGATAGCGTAGAGTATAGAGCCTAACTGCATACCCCTAGCTATAGGCTATCTTGTAACCCTGGCCAGTCTTATTTTCATATCTTATTTTCATCACGGGGTAGGCGTTGTAATAACCATAACTAGACGTTTAATGTGATTTGGATTTGCAGAGATAAACGGCATTTTTCCGTTTCTACCTTTTTGCAGAAAAGTTAAAAAGGCTGAGAGTCGCTTCCTATTGTTGGACTTGATATTTTCTGCTAATGCCGGATGATGAAAGAAATTATAATCCGTGATGCCTACAAATACCTAAGAATGTTTCAGTCGATAAATTCAAATCAATTTCAGGTAGTGCGTTCTTAGAATGTTCTCTTAAAACTTCGCCTTTGATGTTTCAACTAAAACAATACGTAGATATCCCGAACACACTCCTGGTTCATTGTACCGACTGTTAAGTAACCATTTGATTATTACGACGCCGTAAACGTGGCGAACAATAGGCCGCTGTTTGAGACAAATTGTTGCTGGTGACTTAAAGAAACACCGAAATGGACTGTTCAGTCTCAGTGCCCAGTGAACAGTGATGTCATCGACGAAGTCGTCCAAGTACCTATCTTTTTGCATAGTTTTTTTATAAAGAAATAGCATGAACATACTTTCTTAACGCTGTGCCAGTGCTCGTCTTCGTGAGTTTCGTACAACGCGAACATTTAAGTGTTCAAGACATTTTCTGTAGCTTATAACGCTCCTCTGATTTGATTGTTACGTCGGATTAAAAGTACAGTAAATTTACTTGATGACTTCAGGAGCAGTTAAGCTTTGTCGCTGTTTTCCGTCACCGTGTTTTTGACAAATCAAATACGCCTCGATTTCCAAGTGACAGAGGCACTTGGTAGCTCGCGTTCGGGAAGCAGTCAGCCGTGCCGCCCATTGTCTCGTCGACTCATCGCCTATTTGCCTATCCAGCGATTTGTTTGTTATTTGTGAAGCGGCCTCGGCGACGCGTGCCTTCGACGCCGCAGCATGATCCGCTTAAACACAAGATGCACGAACAAACGTTTTGCTAAACGTCACATGCTCTTCTAGGGAACGTTCGCAATGTTTGTACTAAATAGTTTGAAGATTAAACTGGAATTATTGTACTGGATTTGATATTTTAATGGTTGGTTCGGTTTTTAAGTCTGGTTAGCGCACCAATATTTCCTAGCGTCCGATAGTGTGGACATGCACAACCTGGTGTAGGTCGCGTTAAACCTTGTGAGAAACCTGTGTCCAACAGTGGACGTCTTTCGGCTGGTGATGATGATTATGTTGTCCTTTTAAAGATATAAGTGTAATACCTACCTCATACTAAAACCATTTCTTTTTCTTTACTTTTGAAACCCGGCGGAATATCGAATAAGTAGTAATCGTGCTAGCTGGTAGTTTTGTTCTCGCTAAGCGGCACGTAATCTTGACTGATTTAGACTTGATACACGACACTTTTGTTTGTTTTATTGTTGGTGCTAATTTTATGTGCCTGGCAGTACTTACTCCTACGGCGATTTCTCGCGTCATTGACTTCTAATCGAATTCTTGCAAGAACCGTAAATAACCTAGTCTCTTTAGTGCTTAAATATAGCAAATTGCCATTAGAAATAGAAAAGATGGCGTGGTGTGTTTTAAAGGTTTGCTTAGAGCTTTCTTCAAGAAGTCGCGATACCGTATGGAAATTCGATTATTAAAAACCGGGTGTTCAACTCTAATCTCTCAACTTGTACAATATGCCTCGGAGGTCGGAAGGTAATCACTTTATCATCACCGTTCTTCAGATAACCGTCGAAACGTTCCCCGACACGTTTATTATCATTCTATCCCTCTCGCACGTCTGCCTCAAGACTGAGACGGAGCATTAACTGTCTAGGAGGTAGGTACGGTACGGTTCGCCCACTCAACTTCTTACATGGTTAACATCCGCGCAACTAAAATGTACATTTATGTACTTGGTGTAATGAGGTGCAATGTCGGTAATATTGTTGGTGATTTAAACGATTGTTACTTTTTATAGGCGCTGGTAGTCAAGAATTTACTGTCGTACAGTCGAGTTCATTAATATATAATCTCTTTTGGATCTTATTACAAGGGAGCAAGGTGTAAAAGTGTGTATATATTGGAGAACTCGACTGTACCTACATGCTATCCTACGTAATTATAGGTGGTATTTATAGAATTTGTAGTACCTAGACGCACTGAAGAGTGTTATTTACAATTCTACGATGCATACGGAGCAACCTCATATCGTAACTTCCTATTTATAGAAAAAAATATTGTTGTCTAATATTTAAAAATTTATCCATCTCGTTATCTCTTGTGTTGTTTTGTTTACCTAGCAACAGTAGTACGGGCCACTTTTATGTTAGAACAACACGCTGTCCATAATAATGATGAGTGATGAACTGATGACGTTCGCGGAAGTCGTAGCAGATGCCGCGGCACGCTGGCGACGTGTCTTACCTGAGATTTGGAACTACCAATTATACCTGACTGTAAATTTCCTATAAAATGGAATATTCCAGAAGCAAAATTAGACGGGATGTGAACATAATGCAAGTCACGATCATGACATAGTTCAAAGTTGAAGCGCGGAAGAATCGTCATCGGCGCATGAGTTCAGCCGTAGGTCGCGACTCCCAACTCACCCCTGAACCGCGCTGACGTCACGGACCAAACGCAGCAGCCAAGTGCACCGTCCGGGGCGGCGCGCGCGCCTCCGTCATCAACCTCGATTGTTTACCCCGCGACGTAACCGCGCCGTTGCCAGCTCGCGCTCGCCTCCTCTCACTTTCGCGACTCGCTCTATCCCCCTCCATCGCCATACACCCGTCCCGCTCTCTCACCTAGCGGTGCTCGACTTTTTTGGATGTGCATTGCAGTTTTTTCCATTCTCAGCCATTACGAGCTTTACGAGGTTATTGTTTGTAGTAGCAACTGTAATTGTGCATATTTTTTTCGTGTCTATTTGTTCAATTGTCATTAACATAGTTGCTAGGGTTTGCAGAGCGGTTTTTTGGTTTGTGGGCGTATAATTTTTCGGTTACGCTGTCAAAACCTCTCGTTTCCGCCGCTATAAAAGACATAAACGCGATCGCGCGTGCGCTTCCAATTACCACGTTAGTTTTAATTGGGCGTTACAAATAAAAACTTGATAGATTCCCGTTTGTGTGGTTCTTGTACGATGGTTTATTCGCTAATGAAGAGAAACGCTGAGCCGTTTGTTGCAGCCTTGAAGGCATTATGATAACGCGGGCTCCGCTGCAGTCGAAGCCGGGACTCGGCCGTCTCGTCAAAGGCGCCAGTGACGTTACTGCGGGAGCGCCGGAAACTTCTCCGGTCCCGGAGCGGTTCGCGTCCGTTCCGCATTTTAAATTCAAATATACCGCACATTCCCGGACAAACTTGCGCCTTCAGAGCTCTTTGTCGAGCATATTTTTGCGTAATATCACACTCTATTGACACTGCAGCGTTTTATACTGCAGCCTCTGGATGCGCATAAGTAATCTATTTGACTTCACGTCGAGTATAGAAAACACTTCTAGCATGTTTGTTGTTTTAAAACTTTGTTATTAATGTTGAGATCACATATTATAGTACCTACTTAGTTAGAAACCTGGGCCTTCAAACAAGCAGAATTAGAGTTATTTAGAGATTGTAAATTTGAAAGCATCATTGCTGCTCTCCATAAGTTGTGTTTCAGAGTAACATAATATCTTGCATTTTGTTAAAAAGTTAAGATTTACGTCTGCAAGTAAGTTAGTTACAAAGAGATCGGGTGCACATCGAAGTCGGCGTCACGTCACACAATAGAAAGTGAAGCGGTGCGCGGGCGCATCGGGCGCGATAGAAAGCGGCCGCCCGGCCCGCGTTCACGAAACCAGACTTGGCGCATTCTTTCACATGTTATACATACTTGCGCTCTTCAAGTTCACTGTTCAAGTGAGTCTGAGCGAATTTGGAAATGAGGAACGATTTGAAAGTTTTCGTCAGACTTAATATGTAAAAAATGCCTAGCTAGATTACTTTAGATATGTTGCGTGTGATGAATTTCGCTCCATTTAGAATCTCAGTTAAACCACATTGATTCGTCATTACCCTTTCAATATAAAGATGTTCACTGCTGGACAATGCCCTCCCCCAAGGTTTGCCACACATCACATTTATTGCGTAAATAGATTTGCACGATTGTATTTAAGCCCTAGGGCGATGGATCACTGAAAAGATTATCTTGTAATCTAATCTGCAGGTTAATATCCTATTTGGACGTGTCATACCTATCTGTAATTGAACTTATCATGACTGCATCCGTAGATTTTATACACGAAATTGACGTCTGTTTCCGTATTTAGATAGTGAATAATTAGATAAGTATAGAAAGGTGGGTTACGTGAGAATTTTTCCATTTCGAAAGGCAGTCATAAATTCAGTTGGCGCGTCTCTAAGTAAATGGGAAGATTAGAAAATGGGGATTTTTACCTGTACAACCTGCTGAAAATTAATTTGGAATACCGCGACGAAAACTTCCCACTCTTACCAACATATAATTAAAAATATATAATAGATTAATAGACCACTGCAAATATGTAGACATCCACAATATAGGTATGCAGTATGGCGTCTATACGATATTGCAATAGGTTAATTTCCTCCCTCGTACCCGGTAAACTGGTTCCCGTCCCGGCCCCACGCGCCGGCCAGGTGCGCCCCGCAGATGCGTCGCGGGAACGACGACCTTTCCCAATTAACCCACTATTAATTGCGTGGGCAACTAATTTGCGCCGATTTCATACCTTTTAAAAAAACAGTTGCTTTGGGTTGGCTAGAATTTGATGCTGGCTTAGTTAGATGGCTCCTTGTCCTTCGGGCACTACTTTTTTCCAGATGAAAGCATATCCTTTATTTATCTACCCTTGATGACGTGCCAGCGCGTGTGTTCAATTAAGGTGTGAAAGCGTGACAAGCAAACTTTCGCATTAGCAATATTAGTTAAGAGCCCAGCCTAACCACAGGTGCTTGTGCGTAGATGTTGTAGATTGAAATCATAAAGTCCTATCGTGATAAATTTATTGGGAAAATGAAAGTCATCACTGATCTATTCGTCGATTGATAGCTTCCTCACATGTATGTTTATTGGGGATAATGACAGATTGCCTTTTATTGAACATAAATATTCTATTGCTCAACTAAACGACAGCTTAACGATTGGCACGCGCGTACGCATCGAAGATCGTTCCACCACGAAAGTGAAACTACACCTTGGGCGTTTACAACCGTGCGGTGTGAATGTCATGCTTAGTGTGCAAGTAAAGCCGGCTCGTAGAATTGGCTACTTAGGGGCGCTAGGCATTTGACCGGCCATTAGCATACCCAAGGCCGCCGCACCACCTGCCAACTCCAGACACGCGGCGGCGTAACAGTCGCTTTTATTGGCCCATAAACGAGTAAATATCCTAATTGTAGTCATTAAACTCGAATGACTTATGATACGAATATCTTTAGAGTGACGCTTGCCATCTGCGAACTTAATATGTTGTCAAACAATATTTTAGCGAGATTCTGCTTAGATACAAAACAAAATTGTATTCAGACCCAGAGAGTAGTGAAGCTTATCTTGGACTAACTCAGTCGGCGTAAAATGAATGGTGAAAACTTGGCTCGGTCCACTATTGTGCTCCAACTCTAACAGAGCTCCGGGAAGATGTCGTTAGTTCAACTATAATTTTCTTCCAACAACAATGCAAGGACTCGCGTCCGCTTCCGTCTGGAATATACGCCGCCCTTCATTGCACCTTGCTTGGACGAATGCCAACATCACTTTTGGAATTTCGAGGTCTCCCCGTTGCAGTTTCACATGTTACAGGTTGTGCTCATTATAATTTGAATTTAAACAGGTATCTGGTTTAGGTATATACCCGGTTTTCTAGCACGTCCTGATTTACTAGATAAACCAGTCTCGCATACTAGTGTTTATGATCATGACAACTGTAAATTTATTGGCAAAGCAGCAAAGCTGTATATAGGTCGTTCTTGCAGCTTTTATTAATTGATACGGTCTCTTATATCACTTTCGTACAGGCTGCATGTTGGGTTTCATCTCTGTTATTATATGTATGTGTAAAACTAGCCTCTTGTTGTTTCGGATAACATTTTCCGTCTAATGATGGTCTACCAGATTTT
>OZ020278.1:13215037-13235892 GCA_963971205.1 Aethes cnicana | reverse complement strand
TATCTTGGTTGTACATTTGTTTTATAGCGTCTAAGTTTTCAGCCTCTTTAGTTCTAATGGATAGTTCTTCTTCCTTCTGTTGCAGCGCCGTGACTAGTTCCTCCATGGTCCGCTCGCTGCGCGCGGCGTCGGCCTGCAGCGCCCGGAGGCGGCCGAGCTCGGCCTCGGCGGCGCGCGCCTCTCCCAGCGCGCGCCGCAGCTGCTTGCGCAGCTCCTCGATCTCGATGGATTGCTTGTCGATAGTCGATACGTAGCTGCGTTTCCGCGGCTCGTTTGGTTTCTCGTTTTCGTCGACTTCGTTGGGGCATTCCTTGTCTTTGGCGGAGTCTATTTCGTCTTTATCGATTTTCGGCGTCTCCCGAGTCTGTGTCTGGTGACAACCTCGAGCTCGGACCTTCTCTTTGACCTTGCTGATGGGTGTTCGACTCAGTATCGGGGAGGGAGGCGGTTGTGGCGCTATGTCTCCCCAGTCCGCGCTGTCCCGTCGTCCGCCTTCCGAAGCCGTTCTGTACTCCTCGTCCGAGGAGAACGGCGCTGATCTGTTAGTCATAGGCGTCACTGGAGTGATGGGAGATGTGGACGACTCTGAAGCTTGATCTATACTGTCTTCTCGTAGGATTAAAGATAATGGTTTCGAGTCCGGCAAGCCGGCTGTTCTCTTCATAGCCGAAACCCAGTTAGCTCGAATGCCGGCTGTTACAGCTGACAAGACGATATGCTTTCCGTCCCATGTCTAGAACAATGTTTGTGAATAAGTATTCCGAAAAGAGCTACTAAGTAATGTTACAGATATTTGACTTTAGGACTTACCTCAGTCTCAAATGCGTATCCGTTGGTAGAGGCGGAAGTAGCCAGCTCTACGACTCGCGAGATGCCACTGAGGTCTATGACGCCATCCATCAGGCCCCTGTGCTCGGCGTGGGGGTCCCTGAAGTAGAGCAGTGCTGCCCCTCTCAGCACGAACCAGTGGCGCGACCAACCCCCGGGCCCGCGGCGCTGCAGCCAGCCTGCCCGCGCATGAAGCAGCCTCTCGGCTGGCAGTTCCACACGCCCGCTCTCACTAGCTTCTGAGGCTTCTACGGCATCTGTTGGTTCACTGCCGTCACTTGCGGAACTTGAGCTGCCTTCTTCTGGTGGTACTGCTCCATCTGGCGTTCCTCGGACCTGAAATTACCATGGTTGAGTCCTAAAGTTGTCTGCCCACAATAACTTAATAAATTTCTACTGCATTTTAGTCAAAGACAGAACTGCGGGATAAAGTCAGAAATGATGATATCGGCGGTATGGTGCCAGACACAGGCTTTTGGACAAGTACTATGGGCGATGCACATTGCTTGCAAAACTGATGACTGATTACCTAGAGAAAAAACTGTCGGTAGGCCTCCAATTCCAATACTCTATCTTATTTGTGTTGGCGACCTGCTGAAGGTCGAGCGTGGGATGCGAGTGGCACGGAATCGGGCGGGATTAGGCTTATATTCAGCAGTAAAAGTCGTTCGGCTGGCATGAAGAATGTTCAGGATCTGAAGGTGGCCTTACCGGTAGCCTGTCCGGCGGTGGCAGCCTGGTCGGCCGCTCGAGGGTGGGGGGCAGGGCCCGCCGGCTGCGCGGGCGCGTGAGCGACGCCGCTATGTCGCGTAACTGCTCGTCGTATTGACGGTGCTGCTGTTGTAGAAGCGGCGAACGGACACTGGCTGCTGTAAAAAAAAAATGACTCGTCGTAAAAAATTATGACCTGTTGTGTTTTAAATAAGATCGTGTTTCGAGAATAAAAATACCCCGATTGTCACAAGTTCAGAACCCTACTTGCATTAGAGCACGCAGAGTTAGTGGACTATCAGAGAACAAAGTCAGTATGAGTTGGACTCTGACCCGACTTGTGGGTACCAGAAGTAACCCAGGATGTTCATTATCAGGGACTTATTGGTGCATATGGGGATCTGAAGTTAGAAAGGTCCTAAATTGAGACACGTATTTAGTAACTCACGATCGTCAGCGGCCGGGGCGGTGGTAGGCTCCGTCCAGGTGTCCCGTCGGCGTGAGCGCGCCTTCTCATCGCCATTGATCTTGTCGCGTGTTGGCGGCGACGCCGACGATACGGGCTGGTCCGTGTAAACTGTAAAAAAGGAGACGTTTAAAAAGAAAGAAAAGAAAGGAAAACAAGGAAACACAAACAGGCAGACGGCCCATGCGATATAGTGATCAGCGCCGTCAATAGATATCGAGAAGACAATTTAAAAACTGTAGTGTGATAAGTTTTTGGTAATCACTAGAAATTAGGTACAGTTGCACAGTGATCATAAATGTCTGATTCAGATCTTATTGTGAAGACGTTAGAGTGCATACCTGAAGGCGACTGTACATGGCTGTTGGAACTCAAAGAGAAGTGTACAATAAAATTAGAAGATAGGATTTACAAACATGTACTAGTAGAAACAACATTACTAAACATTAAACAGCAGCGAGTAAGCTTCCTTTTAACACACAGCGAAATTTCCTATTCCAGCTATTAAAGATAAAAGCTTATAGCTGAACGGCGGTTTTCCATAGTTTACTGACTGGACGAAGATGTAAATAAGGTAGTTAATATGTCGGCAGATACGATCCTGTGGTAACGGGGATCGCATCAGATTTAGTCATAAAACAGGGCTTTACGCGTTTGCCGAGTATGTGTGAACTGTGAAGTCGATAGGGAACTATAATACGTTAATTATTAACTAGGTACTTCGCAGATTCAACGCTCGCACCTTGCCTTCCTTTGACTCGAATCGTTTGGCAGAGAAGCATCACTAACACGAGTATGAGAAAGTTTCATATCTAAAGCTGTATTAAGTTGCGTGGGAAATGTAAATTCAACAATGTTTCCTAAATATATAAACAAAGGGACTGTTTATGCTCAAATTTTCTCATGCTTCTAATTTGATGTTAGTAACTGACTATATACGGAGGCATTTTTTATAGACGGTTTAGTGGCAATGGTGTGATGCAGTACACTGTATAGGTACATTAGTAAATGTTCCAGTTTTACATATAGGTGAGAAACCGGCCAGTGTAAGTGTATGTTTAACAAGTGTTTCATTCAGGCACAAAATTGTAACGACGGCGCGGTAAATGTAGTGCAAAATACGAATTTTTTTTTTACCTCTGGCAACTTTGTAAGCAATCACAAACCACTATCTACAAAGATAGCAGGCTACATATCAGTGGCTCAATATCTACATATTCTACATGATCTAAATATACAGCTACGTTTTACAAAAAACAACGGCTGATTGGAGTGGTCTGGTATGCGCCGGCGGCGGCAAGTGTATTACTGCTCGGATTTACACCCGTGTTCTATTGACAGCTGGGACCGGCCAGCTTTACTGGCATGTCGTAGGAATAATCTTGGGAGGGTCAGACACTGATCTTTATGAGAATAACTATCGACATTTTAAAGATAGATTTGACTAAACTGAAACCTTCTGAAGGGTCTTCTTTAAAAGGTTAAGAGTGGTTCGAATATATATTTTTTTTAAGTAAGATCTTACCATAATTCACTATAGATCGGTGAAGCATGAGGGGACTTGCGTCCTGTAACTTATATTCGACATCTTAATGCGCTAAGTGAGCTCGGACCGAACGACCGCCTCGCATGCGGCAAGGCCGGCAAACGCATTAAAAAAAGAATTCGCCCTTTTAGTTGATTATTTACGATGTAAACGAATCGAGAAATATCTCGGCGGTCTGGAGATCAAATAATATAAATGAACTGTCATTATGTAAAATTGTAGAGCTGTTTCTGCGAAGCGTTTACCTGCGCGGGCGCACGCAACAGCTCGCAGGGAGTTAGTGCGCCGGCCGAGATAAATTGTAATTGTCTCATTAATTACTGAAAGGTATTATCCCTCTAGAGTGTTTAAGTATGTTTTTTAGTCACACGTCAGGTTAAATAAGTGCTTAATATCTTGCCGACCTTTTTGTGCTCGAGCGAGCATCACTTTGCAACAGAACGGTTCCGTTAAATGGTTGAATTCCAATGTCGGGAACTTGTGAATATGATTAAAACCCTAACTTAAACTCCAAACCACTCCAAGAAAGTATTAGGCGGGCTTACAGCTTTAATTTTGTTATTTCTTTCATTGTAGGTGTACCTTTTTGTTTGTTGTAGTTCCCATGTGATCAGCGTGCAGCGCCCACGCGGCGATAGAGTAAACAAACAGCCCGTTAACTAGCTCTTTGGCGGCGCAGGCGCCGATATATTTCAATTTATCCGCTCTTTTTATAGAGACGTATTAAACCCGCCTATAAATTATCATTACCACTGAACTTACCTTTTATAGTTATCATATTTTTGCATATTAATACGCCATTTTGTGGTGCGTTTATTAGTTGGTCGATCCCGTGTTATCTGAACGTTAGGCGCGGGTCGTTTTTCTCGCCAACGTATGGTAAGCCTTAGATGTTAAATGGTGGAGCAGCTCCCACGGTGTAAATTGCCTATGGCTGTTATTTCTCTATTGGAAATGTATGTAAATGTGTTTATTTTTAATACGTGTTCTGACTCATGTTGCAATCGAGCGGTCTACTTTATGTACGCTCAATTTGAATTTGCCATTTAAAATACAAGCCTCGCTATGAAAATATTAAATACATAAACTGATCGTTTGCATTGTTGAAAAAAAAACAACGATTGAGATGGTACTAGTTCAGTGTACATATAGCGACAACGTACCTACCTTTAATGTGTACGTATTCATTTCTCGCTATCGCAAAAAAAACTGCCTTATCATGTCTGATGGAATCTATTAACTTTCTACTACGGTGCGCATACGACTATGGTTAACGTGAGAACCATAATAACCTAGAGTATCGCATTGTTACATTTGTAACCTACAGTCATTTAGGAAAAGCGTTCTTAGACAAAACTCACTGGCAATACGTGTATGACCTCTAGCACATAATACGAAAGATAAGTTACAATAGTAAGCAACTTGGACTTTCTCAGCCAAACTGTACCTAGCTAATCAAGTTTCCGAGCCCGCTAAGCTGTCAGGCGTCACGGCGAGATTTACCGGGAAAAAATGGCCAAGTTTAATAAATATGAATGAGGCAGTCGTAGACAAGTGGATGTAAATCATCGACACCCACGGCGCGCGCGCATTGTGCTCGCCCCTCTCCCCCGCGACCCCGCGACCTAGCCCGGCACAAATTAATATCCTAGCCGTAGGTGTTCCAGTCGCATGTCGCTTACTAGAAAGCGTCGAAGGATATAAAATGAAATTGACTCTTTCTAGACAACATTGTTTTTTATTAAAACAGTTTAAGGTCTATAAACTGTCATATGATCCACCTGAGACGGGAAGTGATCACCACTGCCTGTAGATATTTATAGCACCAGAGGCGTGATCACACCAATGCGTTGCCGGTCTCAAATACTCTACCAGTTAGTTTCACTTCTTAAAGACCGCGTTCGGTTTTTAAATCAAACAAGCAACCAGTCACATTCGACTTTTAACAAAAAATATTAACGGTTCCAAAATATTTCAGTTCAAAGACCATTTGTGTGTGCCCAGCGTACCTAACTCATATATTAATGATGCAAAAACCAAGTCATTTGCGATGGCATCCAAAGAATCGGCCAGTCAGTGACCCCGACGTGACTAATGACTCGGGGGCCTCGATGACGGCTATACGTCACGTCGTCACGAGTGGGTCCGTCAGGGTGTTCCGTGACGAACCGGTTGTGACTTCAAGAAAAACTTCCGTCATAGTATTTGGAACGCGTTTCCCTCATGATTCATGATTGCAGCTCAGCAATTGAATTCTACTGTATCCGTTACTGCCGTTGGATGCAATTTCGGTTTGTAATTAACGTAGCTCGCAGTAGCATTTGCCCGTAAATTTGAACGGTCACTAGGTAGTTGTTTCCTTTACTAATTTCTATTAAATAGTTGACTTCTTATAATTTCAAAGTGCTTAGTTAATTACAGGCCAAGCTGGAAATTAGTCTTATTCTGTGTTTAAGACAGGTACGCATCGTAAAACATGTAGACACTAAAGACACTACGCTTAATTCTGAGACGTGCTGTGACTATAGAGGGCTAACAGAAAACATCAAATGCCAACGAGATTTATTGAGTAATTTTACAAATATGGTGAGACGGGGAAACTTGGAGATTGATCAAAATGTAGTAACATTGTAACAAATTGGCAAAGCTTGACAAGCTCGTGTCGATTGCGGGGAATAATTCCGCGCAACTTGACGATATCGAAATTGCAGAGCGGCGCGGATCAACCCGTGTATTAAGCAAAAAATAACGATGGGTTTCTTCGAAAACTTTCGCTGGGTGTATTTTTCCAACAAATATTGACAAGAGAGCAATTTCCTGTACGGAATCTCGGAAGGTGAGGATTCAGTGTACCCGCGCATTATAGGGATAGCATCGCATAATTACGCACGCGGGGTAAAAGAAATACTCATTGAACTTAAGCATTTTGTGAGAGCAAGCCGGGAAGAGTGCCGTTAAGCTCAAGGAAGCGCACACAGAAATCGGTATAAATTTACGCAAATGATTGCAAGCGAGGTCTAAAAGTATTAAAGACCACGAAGGAGCGCCTAATAAATGTAGGTATTAGACCTACTCGTATTATAATAAGAATGCCAGCTTAGAAAACGATACAATGCAAACGGAATTATTTGCATCCGTAGTCGGTGTAATAATTATTACGTTAACCCGTTAAGTGCGATTGGTGTAGGAATTAATAGTTTTGTGCCTGTAGCCCTCCAGTCACTACTGCTGCATATACTGATAAGAATAATTGCTAGGTCTAGATTGCTAAATAATCACGAACGTAGAAGGTAGAACACTCAACAGCAATGAAATCGAGTCACTTTGTATGGAAAATCCTATACGACAGTATCTTTCTCATGTCAGATGTCCTGGAATATAATAAAATATTTACTAAGCTATTATATTTACTATGCTGAGACCGGGACCCTTTATTGCACCTTAACTATATTATGTTTTTATTATGTATACTTTTAATATTTTTTGTAAGGTTGTGATAATAAATAAAGATTCTGATTCTGATTATAAGAGACTAGCTTTTGTCTGCCCGCGACTTCGTCCGCGTGGAATTCGTTAATAGCATTACCGCGGGAACTATGCATTTTTGGGATAAAAAGTAGCCTATATGTTGACCAGTGTTATGAACTACCCTCATAACAAATTTTGTTGCAATACGTCCAGTCGTTTTCGAGTTAAATCCGGACAAACATACATACATATTTTTTTTCTAAAAATCGTTATTTTGTGTTCTGTATCGTTTATATAATCCCCTCGATTTAATAGTATCTTTTAATTTTCATGTTTCAGACGCGATTTCTTCTACAGACTTATTATTAGTATAGATATGTGTACATATAGAGATATTTACTTAGCTATGATAAGAGATGCGGCCGAAAAGGTTCGCTTCACTATAAGAAGAAAAACGACAAATTCAAATTCAATCATTTATTCAGCAAATTGGCCACATAAGGGCACTTTTACACGTCAGGAAAATAAATTACCAGCGCTTCCTAGACCCATTGTGCTTGAGAAGACGATAATAAACGTCCTAGATCGTGTCTACGAACGATGAAAGACACTGGACAAGGTGGTGTGTATGTTTTCCCAAACGGTCCGCTGGTTTGGACGAGAGGATCTATACCCCGTTCGCGTTAAGAAAATAGTGACTCATCAGTGCAACTGCAGGGTAAGGGCGTATTCATAATGGAGAGAAATTAAACATTTTTTTCAAATCCTTAAATAAGTGTAATAGAAAAATAATAAAATATCAGTGATTTTACACATGTTATAAAATATTCATTATAATTAATAATTAAAAATGTCAATTTAAACTAATATTAGTATTTTTTAATGTCAACTTAAACGCTATATTATACTATTATACTATGTTCTACTGTCTTGTTTATTGAAATCAAAACCAAGCTCGTGCAGTATTTTGTGAAGTGTTGTACGTTTGAAAACAGGAATTTCTTCATCAGCTTCGCAAAGTGTCATTATTTTGTCCAATGTTGGATACTCGTTATTGAAATATAAAGAGTGTACTTTTCTCCTTATGGCACATTTGTCGAGTTCATCTAATTTATCGACCGTGGATAGTCGAGCTCTTTTTTTCACTGGTGATTTCAATATATTAGTTTCTTTTTGCTCTTTGATAATTTTATAAACAGTATTTTCGGACACACCGCATGCACTTGCAGTTTTAATAATAATAATAATAATAATAATCTTTATTGAAAAAGTTTACAATTCACTGTATAAGATGGTGGCCCTGGAAACTGTGGTAGTTTAAAACTGTATTACAGTTTCCAGTTTGTGCCCTTCTTCGTGAACAATGATTGACATACTAATATTTAGATGCTAAGTAATACAAAATTTAAATAGAAAAATTAATAAATGATAATAGTAGGTAGTAGTAGTAATTTTTACATTTCACATTCAAGAATTAAATTGCTGTCTTAAAATTCCATATCTTATAATTCGAAGGTAATATAACATAAATAATTGCATGTGCTTAAAATTAACGTGCGCAATTTCAGTGAGTGTGTGATGGTGTGTGTGTGAGAGAGTGTGTGTGTGTGTGTGTGTGTGTGTAAGAGTGTGTGTGTAAATAGGTGTCGTGTGAGTAGGTATATGTGTACGTGTAAGTGAGCGTGTGTACGAACTCAGTTAACGGACACGAAGAGGTTTTCTGTTTCGTTATAGTCCATTGGATTCAACCATTCCAATATCCTTTTTTTGAAGGAAAAATTGGACAAAGTTTTTATTGACTTGTGTAAAGATTGAATTTTGTTGTATATGAATGGACCACAGTAATTCAAATTTCTTCGTGCAAATTTACTTTTCCATACGGGTAAAGGGCAGCTGTCGATACGTTTCTCCCGGTTAGGTAATATAGGAACGCATTTGCGGTGATAGGTACGTAGGCATTGGATAATAAATAATTTTCGAACCGAAGGTACCATTGCTAATTTATACAATTCTGTAGTAGGATAGCGGAAAGGCAGACGAAATGACACTTTGAGGAGTGCGCGTTGGGCTCTTTCTAGCTCTATCATGTGGGTTTTGGCAGCACCACCCCACGACCCTATGCAGTAATTTATAATGCACTGACAAAGAGCTTCATAAGTTCGCATAAGTAGATCCTTATCAGCGACGTCTCGTAAGTTTTTGAAAGCGTAAATAAGCTTACGTACCCTGGAGGCGGTAGTATGTATGTGCTGCTTCCATGTGAGGTGCGAGTCGATGTGTACGCCAAGATATTTTAGGCAATCTACACGAGTTAGGGAAGAGCAACCACACAGTGAAGTAGAGTTTACTCTGTTACAAGGGAAAGTGTGTATTAGAACTTTAAAGTCGTTTGGAGGTTTCATGGCTGCTGTTTTACTGAAACATATACAGTTGGTTTTACCTACATTAAGCGACAATAGGGAGTCTTCCAGCCATGCGGTAACTACTTTTAGTCCATTCTCAGCCAGCAAGCGCACCTTATCCCAGCTCTTGTGATGGAATATTAAGGCTGTGTCGTCAGCAAACATGAAAGTATCGCAGCAGGAAATGTTAATCTTACAAAGATCATTGATATAGATTAGGAATAAGGTAGGAGCGAGAGTGCTGCCCTGTGGCACGCCATATTTGATAGTTACCCAGTTACTCTTGTAATTATTTACGGTAGTGCACTGCATCCTATCTGCGAGATAGTCTTTGAAAAAATTGTGGGCTACACCTCTGACACCGACAGTCTCCAAACGAGCTAACAGTATAGGTATGGACACGGTGTCGAAGGCTTTTTGGAGATCTAGAAATACCCCCAGACATTTTACACCTTTATCTAGATAAGACGTAATAGCAGTGGTTAAGCTTAGTACAGCGTCATCAGTAGACGTTTTAGCTCTAAAACCAAACTGGGTGCAAGCCAGCATAGAATTTCGTTCCAAAAAGGCCATGAGCCGTTTGTTGACCAATTTCTCAATAACTTTTGATAGAACTGAAATAAGAGCAATTGGTCGATAATGACTAGGAACCTTTTTGTCACCTGATTTAAAGATTGGAGTAATCTTGGCACGCTTGAACAGTGTAGGAAAAACCCCCGTGGAGAAGCAGAGATTACAAAGGTGAGTTATAGGTTCTACAACAAAAGAACTACACATTTTAAGTATTTCAGAAGAAATGCCATCTTCGCCCGGAGCGCTGCTGGATCTGAGTGATATTATTGTGTGAGAGACTTCGGTGCTATTGGCAGGGTAAAGGAAAAAAGAGCAAGAGGGGGAGCAACAATTGTTGGAAATTGCTTTAGACGCGAGAACGGTATCTGATGTATTCAGTTTGTTTAGTGTATCGTCGGCTAAAGCTTTGCCAATTGATGTAAAGTAATTGTTAACTAAATTTAGAGAGTCTGCTTCATCGTTACCAATCTGTAGTAGATCAGCAGCAGAGCTATTTCTTGGGGTCATATTACAAACCTCTTTAATAACCTTCCAAGTGTTTTTAGAGTCCCTGTAGTATTTACGCAGCTGTGTCTGGTAGTATTGTTTTTTCAGGGCCTTTATTAAATTGTTACAAAGGTTCCTATACATACAGTAAGAGCTTCTCAGTGTAATATCATTAGGATCACGAAGTGAATTTCGTTGCAATTTGTTCCTTTTTTTAATTGATCGTACAATGCCCTCGGTAATCCACGGCTTAATGGGCCTTCTTTTCTTAGGAATATTCTGTACCGTAGTATTTTCCTTAATAGTTGATTTAATCTTATTTACCAGGTACTCGGCGGCTATATTGGCATCTGTTAGATTATAGTATTGCGTCCAATTTTCACTGGCTAAAGACTCTCTTATGCCACTATAGTTAATTTTAATTTTGCGGTAGGTTTCGGGAGGCTTAAAAGAATCTCCGTCGGCAATTGTTAAGAGGACAGGGCAGTGGTCAGTAAGATGATCGAATATGTGTGTAGTCCAGATCTTGTTGGATTTTACCATGATATGGTCTATGCAAGAATTGGGGCCTGCAGTAGGTTTGTCTACTCCCTGAAGAAGTCCGTAGTAATTCATTAGAGTAAGATAGTTAGCCCCGTGGCTCGATATTTGACCAGGTAGAATATTAATATTAATATCCCCGGCAAATATTATGTTTGGTGTATGAATCTTACTGAGGACATCATCAAGAGAATCAAGATAAGCAGTTGGATTACCGAAGCATGGCGGTCTATAGGAACAGATTAGAGTGTATGATTTATTGATGTGGAGTAGTAAGCAATTTCCCTCGTTGACTATTGGCTCTTGACATGTGACGTTATGTTTGGTATGTACGAAGGCCACCACACCGTCGTTTTTATTAAGATAGTTTTTGGTATAGTAGAGGTTGTAACCATTTATGTGTGGAGGAACTTTTTCTTCGCTAATCCAACATTCAGTTAGTACAAGAATATCAATGGGTGTATTGAAACTAGAAACAAAAATTAGAAATTTGTCGAGATTACAATGTAGGCTGCGTATGTTAATAGTGAGGATTGTTAAGTCATTGGTGGGGCCAAGCCGAGAATATTGAGAGGGATCTTGGAGTCTGTAGCAATTAGGGTTACTATACTGATCTATGTCATTTTGAATGGCGTTTAATTTGGTTTGGGTATCGAAAACTATAATTATATAGAGGCGTGATACGAGAGTTGGAACGGGGAAAACAATGTATGTGTGGTGATGAGCCGAAACACTTAGTGATAATGATTCTATGCTTGATCCTAGCGAGTGTTTTCTTGGTAGTAACAAGTGGGGTACTTTTATATATGTGTGTTAAAGGTGGTTTTAATGAGGGTGTGGTTGAATGATGGATAATGTAGAATATTGTGTATGTGTTTAGAATTGTATGCGCACGGGGAATATCAATATGGAATTGACAAAATTTGTACACGGCAGTAAGAGCAGATAAAGAACATCTAGTAAGCCGGATTATTGCAAAGAAAATATATAATAAAAACATGCAACCTAGATTAAATTTGTTGATTTTCGGGCCTGATTTACCTAGTCATTTAGTATTCTTTATCGCAGAAGCTAAATCGTCTTCAGATGTAACTCGCAGCAATGGTGAGCCTTCATTTCTTCGCAGGTAGACAACTCCATGAGAGGTCCAGCAGAAACGGTAGCTATTTTCCGCGGCAAAGTCTCTTGCCAGGCGAAACAGTTTTTTATTTCGGAAGGTCAATGATTCCGAGATATATATAGGTGTTTCTTCATCGTTTAGTTGCGCTAGCTTGGTGTTTAGCTTCTTTAGAGGGTGTACCTTGTTATTGTTTTTGTAGGCTGAAAGAATACTTTCTTTCTTGCTTGTTGTCGTGAATTCCACTAAAATTGGTTTATTCTTGTCATTCTTGGTGTTGACACGGTGCAGGTCTTTGATTTCAGTAGCATCGGTGTCGACTCCAATGGCAGAACATATTTTTAATTACTATGCTCTCCACAGTCTCATTTAAATCAGTCTTTTTGAAATACTTAAAAACATTGTAAATTACGCGTCTCTCTCCGCTATGTATAATTGATCCACTTTTATTTTTTTTAATGGGTGAGATATCCATTTTCCAAAAATTTTAAACAAGTAATACGCAAAATACACAACCGATCTCTTCGAAGGTCTGACTGCAACTGAGCACTGTGAACTCGCCTTACTAATTTCTAGCGTTCTAATTGGCTAGGGGGCGTGGCTTGGCCGGCAGTCGGTGATGAGTCACTATTTTCTTAACGCGAACAGGGTATAGGCACATTCCGCGTCACGCCGCCACGCGCAGCGAAAGTGAAACTCCTGCGCACCTGTTCAAGGAAACGTGTCATCGCGAATGTATGAAGTGATTTTCCAAGAGATCTAATTATGAAAGGGAAACTATAAAAAACATCTTAGTAAGTATACTATTGAGGCCACTGATTTAAATGTTACACTAGATAGGTACCAACCTTGACAAAACGGTGACACTGAAAGTACGCCCCGGGGCGTACTTCTGAAGTTCCTCAAGTCAGTAGCCAATCAGACGCCGGCCGCGTGACAAGCCGCGAAATCCAAATTTTAGTCAGTAATAATGGGCAAATACGCAGTAAAATGTTGCAGCAATCGATTCCGTAATCAAAATAAGTCCATTGGGAACACGTTTCACAGTAGAGTTTTAATTTTAATGTCATATTATTTTTATTAACACTAAATCAAAATTTCATTACGAAGGGTTTTCAATTGTTCACTTTTTAAGCCCAATGTTGCAAGGTAATCATGGTTCAAAATTAACCACATTTCAGGGAAATTGTTAGACAAACCGTATAATTTTCAGTGATCTAATAATATATTGATATTATTAGATCACGGAAAACTATACGGTTATTTACATTGGTAAATGGTTTTGATATTATATATATATTGGATTAGGTAATGATAATAAATAATAATTACAAGATATTTTATTACAGATATTCGGTGTAGGTACACGTAGTAAGAAATTAAATTTATGAACAAACTTCATTTCAATATTTACCATGGATAGGGCCTAATACTTAAAACAATTCATACTCTGAATGTTTCTCGTTTAAAATCTTGTTTAAATAAAATTTTGACGATATAAAAGCAAAATAAGATGTTGAACGGCCTTTAACATTAACTTATTGAAAAAAAAAACTTTGGGGTAAATTTCCCAACACTGGTATCACTACCCGTTTGAGATCCCTTTGACAGCCATGAATATTGCTATCTTTGTCTAGCGTCAATTCGGCGTATTCGTAGCATACGAGTAGGAAAGAGATAGACACAGTTTTACTACAACTTTTCGTAGTTTTCAGAGTTACGACTCGATTTTCAAGTTTTGACACGTTTCTTCGAGATGTTTTATAGGAAGCTTCGTCTCTAGTAATGTACCTCAGTGATTGAGGCCCGGTTCCTATATCCACGAAACGCCTCGTTTTGCCTACGGACGGTTGATTTTTGACATTTGTTCCATAGAGAATCTGTCAAATTTTAACCGTCCGTAGGCAAAACGAGGCGTTACGTGGATATAGGAACCGGCCCTGAGTCGATAATTTAATATAAAGAGTAGGTTAGGTACCTATTTATTCTCACTTGTAATAAAATTGACAGTCAATCGACCAAAATATTCCAGAACAGTCCAAAATATTACAGACGGTAGTTTGAGCAACGCCGGCCGTGTCGTAGGCGTGCATTAACTTTCAAAACACCGTCATAAACCACGGCGAACATAACTCCGGCTCCTAAACACTAAACTTGTATATTCTTCGAAAATTAGTCGTGTCTTTGTGGACGTATAAATAAGATCAATGTATCTGCTGCGGCGGCGGGGTTACCGGCATCTATGAGTCGGTTCGTAGACGACAGACACAGGAAAATTTATCATCCTTGGATTTCTGCCACAATGCTACATGCTCGTACCTAATCGTAACTGAATAGTAATTTTCAACTAGCTAACTTAATTTAATATGAAAAATATAAATAAAAAAATAAATATCTTGGGAAATTTCACACATATTGACCTAGCCCCATACTAAGTAAAGCTTGTAGGTACTATGGGTGCTAGACAACGATATAAATACTTATATAGAGAAATACATACATATATAAATACTAAACATCCATGACTCATTCGTGTTCATCACACAATGTTTGCCCCGAGTGGGACTCGAACCCGCGACCATCGGAAAAGAAGGCAGGGTCACTACCAACTGGACCAATCCGGCCGTCCATAATAGTAGTTTATGTAACTGCTACATAATTAAGGTCTAATTATGTACAGTTGCATAAACAACTTTATCTACACTCATTTATAAATCCTCTAAGATGCTTCAAAATCTGTCAACAATGGCGGCAATTCGAATACGTCAGTGTTTCACATTCGAATTTCAAAAAGCATAGACTAAATAGAGGCGACATTTGAATTTGGAACGATATTTCGCTCTGTCTGACTGAAACAATAAGTGCGGGCATTGCTGTTCAAAGATGTTCGAAATTTGAATGCTATTAGACAATCGAATTCGATGGTCTAATACAGCTATTAGAACATTTTCACAGATAAGAAATATGCTGTAACTAAACAGTTTATCTTAATGCTGGTCATAATTTGCGGTTTTTGAACGCATCATAGAGGATTTATGATATGAGTGTAGATAAAGTAACTTAAAACGGTGGCGTATGTTTTATTTGAATAATTTAGTGTTTAGTTGGTAGGTATGAGGAAAAAGAGATTTTAAGGACAATTGTGGCAAGAGCTTTTTTATTTTTATATGGAATTCTGATATGTATCATTTTACACTTTTATACAATATTTGCATTTTATTGATGGAACTGACAGCCCAATAAATCCTAACCACAAGCAGCGCCCGCGCCGCACGTACCGCGGTGAACACAAAATCTTATTTGTTCTATGTCTTTCCAATTATATTTAGGAGAAAATTATACTTCATTTTGTGTTTTTATACTTTGTTAGCATTTTTATGGGGCTATAAATTTGTTTAAATTGTTCTCGATTAAACATGCTTTATTTTGATATATAAGGTACAGCCGAGCTAAGACACTGCTTAATATTTTAGTATCTATTCTAAATATTTTACTAAATAGAAGGTATCACAGTTACGATGTTAAAAAAATCCAAGATCGATCGTACCTATTCTTCTCGGCAAGAACATTCATGTGTTACCATGTTACAAGATAGAAGAACAAGATTCTCAAATTCGACACAAACCAACGAATACCAGTATCTTTCTTAAATCCAAATACAGTTGCTTACTCAAGACGCGACGTAGAATAGTCGTAGACAAGATATCCGTGTCAGATGAATTATTGCCTAACTCGGCGAATCGACTTGCATAGCTGGCAACACCACACCTAGCTGTCAGCGTTAACTTACCGTCCGCTTGCCGAAATCGCCGAATATCGCGGCACATTCGTCGAGGATTGTCACATATTTCAAAGATCCTGGTTATAAATACGCTTTATTGTTATTTTGACAAGTAATTTATTTACGTTTGAAAGTAAATGTTAATATACGTTCTAACTAATGTGTAATGGCAGCAACGTTGTGCGTCACCGTTTCATTATTTATTATCGTGTAGAAATACAGAGGAGATAAAAGTTCAAGAATGATTTAGGTTCTATCTATTTAATTTTTAAACGACTTATTCATTTTAGCTTGTTATACAAATTAAAACTATAAACAGAAGCGACACTATTTCTGATTAATATATTATATTACTAGAAACGATTAATATATTATAACCGGTATAAAAGTAAATTGCGAAAATTGATCAAGCTCCAAACGTGTGGGTAGTCGATAATCTGCAATTAGAGAGCAGGCCCTGAACGATAGATCAGTAATTACGATCGCCAGGTGCGTGCGCTTTCTGCGCGCGCGCCGGTCGGGCGCGGGGCCACTTGCAGCGGCGCTGTTTAACTGAATAAGCGGTAATAAATAAATAAATAGAATTTTCAGGAATAACATGAATAAGGGATAGTGATAAATATGATTTGAAAATTAACTTTGGTACCAGATTGTTATTGAAATCATACAAAACAGAGTAACATCATTGTTTTGACGAATATATGTGTATTTCTGTCTGTTTTTTTAAGTCAGTAATTTAATAGCTTGAGTTTCACCAGAGTCGTTACAGTCGTACTGTCAACAAAGGTTACTGCGCTGCTTTAAAAAGAGGAACATATGCTAAAGGCCATGGCAGGATAAGGGAACATCTTGTGCCTTAATAGCTTTTCCACTAATTTTTTTTGTGATGATGGGCCCTGCTGTTAGTAACACTTATACCTATAACATAAATAAACTTCAAGCTTCTAGCATTGGTGCATGATAAAAAAAAGGCTTAACTTAATCGTCGTCGTCACTATTTTCGTTAATTACAATACTCAGGCCTCGAATAGTACTATAATATCAGGCCAGTGATAAATCATTTATAAACATTTACAAAAAGGTTTATTATAAGATGAATTTATTTCTTTTTTATTACGTCACAGGGACTTACCAACTTTTATTTTAATAATTTTTGTACTATGCACCAATGCTAGAAGCTTGAACTTAATTTATGTTATAGGCCATCAAAAAGGCTATTATGTGTTAAAAAATTGGAGGTGTCCCTCTCTCAGAACTTATGAAAAAAAAAATGAAAAATGTTAACCCTTAAAATAAAGAAACTGTCTATGGAATGTTATGCGTTTTATAGTGACATATTGTCCGTCTCGGCTAAGTGTATTATATGTTTAAAGCACGAATTAATTAAATCTACAGAAGCGGAAATATTCATGAAAAATGATTTTTCTTAATTATTTTTTTTCTTGAAAAGTAAGAAGAGGAGAATGCTGTAATTTTGTATAAGTGTTACTAACAGCAGGGCCCATCATCACAAAAAAAAATAGCCGGAAAAGCTATTAAGGCACAAGATGTTCCCTTATCCTGCCATGGCCTTTTACAAATTCCCAGAACGCTGCAACTTGACCCAACCCTATGCAACACTCGCGCGGCCTTGGTAATTGCAGTTGATCTGATCGCTTCCTAAATTCCTTGTTTAGTGAGAATTGAGATTAGAACCACCGCCCAATCTTTCGTGGCTTATATACTGCCGGCAAAAACGGTGTATTACATGTACATCAGGTCTAGGTAGTGTAGTGCAGAGCGACTGCCAAGTGCCAATGACATCAATATTTTGTATTAAAAAAAAATAAAGACATTGATAGAACACAATCAATATGTATATTCATAAGTAAATATTAAGCCATAAGTCCGCCTGTTGTTTACCTGTTAACTGCATTCTTTCTGTATTTTCTGTGTTTTGTTTAACAATGAGTGAGTATTGTGTTGTTTGTTGTTGTTGTATTTTCGGATATTTGTGACTCTTTTGTAAGTAATATGACTTTAAAAATCTCAACTCATGTGAAGTTACGTGAGAAATTCACTTTTAATTCGCCACTAAGTTTTGTAATGAAGGAAAATATTGCAACGACGGCGCGTAAACAGCATGCGCGCACGCCGGTCGCGACTAAAGGGGTTAAATACGCAAGGATTTACGGCAGCCATTCTAAAAATTCTAAATACTAACAATTCCTACAACACTTATTTGAAGAAAAAGACGAAAATTAAATGCCTATCTGTTGAACTACATAGTACCTGTGTGATTTGTTAAGCTAATAAAATAATGCATATTTCATATTATTATGGAGAATTAATGAATTTGTGTTTGAAAATAACTGATGATTTATTTCACGTCACACCACCCCACTGCCAAAGCCTTTTTAAAAACACAATGCGAATCTAAACCATGCTTTCAGTTGGCTGTTTGTTTTGTTATGCTTGACCAATTCTAATCAGTTCAAGCCGTCTACCAAAATCACTAAAAAAGGCACAGACACCCTCTCATCTCTGTGTTCAAGCAGTATCATGGGTTAATAAAGACTTTCTAAATTATACTGGCATGCTAAAGTCATTGCATGACCATTTCTTATATCTACATTACAAAGTGAGTTTACATACCTTGTGGTTGTCTGCTAATTAGTAAATGTTGGTGAACAAACCAACTTACAACTTGTTTATTAAAAGCATTTTCACCGTATTTTACTAATGAAAATGCTACTTCTGTGATGCCTTTTCATACAATTTCAATTACCTTGCAATATTCTCTAGAAAGATGTTCTTATTGTTCGGTCCGTTGTTTGCAGGATCATAGCATAGGAAAAGTAAGGTAAACCTAGAATGCCAACCTTCAAACAAATCAGCGTACGCCCGAAATAAGTGTTAAATGTGATAATAGATGTCGCTGCCTAGGCCTACCATCTAGGCTCGCCATCTAGCTTCAAGTAGCGGAGCAACTGCTAAACGGTTGGGTAATCGGGGTTCAGCCACTGGACGCTAGATGTCGATCTAGTGTTAACCCGGGTTTCGGAGCACGCACTACAGTATGGGCTCTGCCACGCTTCTTGTATAATTTTTCTATGGTGCGAGTTACAGAGGACTGCTCTTAGGTAGGTAGCTTGTGTGTATTCGTAGGATAACTATGTCCAGTGGT
Organism: Aethes cnicana; assembly: GCA_963971205.1. Taxonomy (NCBI): domain Eukaryota; kingdom Metazoa; phylum Arthropoda; class Insecta; order Lepidoptera; family Tortricidae; genus Aethes; species Aethes cnicana. Next base: position 13,216,808 of record OZ020278.1, on the reverse strand, counting down.
CTAACAGTAGGTTGATGATAATGATGAACTGTGATGAGAAACCGTTCTCATGGAAATCATGTAATCCAATTCAGTTTATCAACTGTCGGAATTCTTGTTGACATGAGAATACCGTTATATACATATAATACAATTATTGTATTACGATACGAATTCCGTAGTAAACCATACCATATATAGCCGGGGAGGTATTGATCGCTAAATACCGACAGTCGCACGCGCAGTCTGATGCCCGCCACTGAAATACGGGCCAAGGGGAGCGGCCGACGAAAGCGCAAGTAAATAAGCAGTCAACTGTTGTAAAAATTGTAAGAAAACTGGCTTTGTCCGGCTTGAAGGACCAAGTAGTCACAATGGACAATACGTTAATATTTATTTATGATGTGTCTTTGAAGTAGATGTACCTAACATACTGAAAACAAAATGACTAAATGTTATAAAAATGCAGATAATCAGTGAAAGGGCCTACCACATTGCAAACAAAAAAATATTAATTTACGTGATCGTTAAATTATGGGACATATTTCATCAAAGCAGAAGCTTAAATTTGATGTAATGGCGGCTTATAATTTGCCGCCTAAACCGAGAAAAAAGCCACTAAAAAGGGTCGTTTTAAATCGAATTTGCCGTAATTGGCGAATTCGGCGAACCGATAACATCGGAGCAGATTCGCCGTATCGCCGAATCATAAATAATTCGCACCCGGTCATTATGCGCGTGCGCAATTTGCGTTACATTCATTTCGGTTTGTGAATGGATGGAGGGGTCTTGCATAATGCCGTTACTGATTTATACGTCGCGTGCGCGTGAGTTCATTGGTATTGTTTTGACTTTTGTTCCTGCAAAATGTGCTGGCTGAATGCTCTTATTAGTTTTAAAACAGAATTGTTTATAACCTGTTTTTTTTATTGAGTGACAACACATTGAACACTAGTGGTAATTTAAAAAGTAAATTATGTTAATTTCAAAGCCTCAGCCTAAAAGTCAAGGATCTCATTATGTAAAGTTCATTCTCGTCTATCTGTTCACAAAGATCAGCAAATTTCACAGCCTGGGAATATGCAGATAATTATGGTAGATGTTTGGATCGACGCGGAGATTGTCACTGGAAAGGGCACATAAACATGTCTACACTTACAATCTCGCGAATAGATTTCTGGGCTATTACATAATTTTATCTACTAAGTAGGAATTTCACCTGAACTAATAGAGATAGACCACTTGAAAACTTCTGCACTTTGAAATTCCAATTTTAATATTATACAGTGGAAGTAAGGAAGAGCAAAAAGATATATCAAAAATATAGCCTAAGTTTTACTAAAGTCACAAACCTATGAGACTAAATTCCAAGTTTGAAAATGTATGAACACTTTCAAACTTGGGGTCCGATTGTACTGTTGAGGTTTCATTTACTCGTACGTGCATAGTTTATTCCTTGAAATCAGCTAACAACTAACCATCGATGCGAGTAGCGCAGGAGTAGTCCATCCAACTCTCCAGTATCCAATCCAGCAGTGGTCTTTCTGCTGAAATTATGATGATGATGATGATACTCCTGCAGCGGCATTACGTTTGGCCATCCATTTGCGATGCGGATTGCGACTGTCAAAGGGCGAGGTGCGTGAAGTAAAGCGGATGGCCAAACGTAGGTAATGCCGCTGCTAGCATGCCAGCTATAGGTGTATTCAGTTCTCGGTCTAACTTTCAGTTCCAGGGTGTTGAGACTGACCGTCCGCACAACATCTGACTGACCTTTGGTGTCGATGGGCTG
>OZ020278.1:13133627-13214837 GCA_963971205.1 Aethes cnicana | reverse complement strand
GTTACGGACTTAGTTACCGCGTTTCCGTGACAGTTATGCATTCCCGAATAGCAAATGTCCTTCCCCGGGACTCGAACTACCACCATACCAAATTTCTTCTAAATCGGTCCAGCGTTTGAAGCGTAAAGTGGTAACAGACAGTCACACTGAGTTACTTTCGCATTTATAATTTTAGTATGGATTGAGGGTAAGTCGTAAAAGCAGTTTTAGTGGCGCGCCTCGGGGAGGGGAGGCCTATGTCCAGCAGTGGACTTTATTCGGCTGAAATGATGTTGATGATGATGAGGGTAAGCGTATACGCAGGTTCCTCGGAGCGCAAACAGGAGCAGGTTTTTCAAGGTATTGGCTAAACCGTCACATATATATGACCTGTTTGCAACTAAGGTTAGTAAATAAATCCAAATTATAAATTACTAGCTTCTGCTCGCGACTTCGCCCGCATGGAATTCGCTTATCGCGCTCCCGCAGGAACTATGCGTTTTTCCGGGATGAAAAGTAGCCTATGTCCTTTCCCGGGACCCCAACTATCTCCATGCCAAATTTCATCTCAATCGGTCGGTTGAACCGTGAAGAGGTAACAGACAGACAGCCAGACAGGCAGAGTTACTTTTGCATTTATAATATTAACTAGCTTTTCCCCGCAACTTATATACGTATGCGCAGAAATATTAAATGTAAAATCCCGTTTTTTTCCCGTTCCCGTGGGAATTTCGCAAAATCCTTTCTTAGCGTATGCCTACGTCATAACATCTACCTGCATGCCAAATTTCAGCCCGATCCGTCCAGTGGTTTGGGTTTTATATATTTAGATACGGATTAGTATGGACTTACTCCGTGTTGTTGTAGATTGCAGTAGACTCGCCGTTTGGCCACCGGGAAACGTGGCGTTCCGTTTATGTCGGCCCTGGAGACAAATTAAAGGTATTTTAAACCAAAAATATTAATTGTCAAAGTCACACGTTCAAGGAACGGCTCATAAATAAACGTACCTAATTATACAAAAAGTATGGCATACAGCAGGCGGTCTTATCGCTAAATAGCGATCTCTAATAAGAGCCAAATAATTGCCTGAAAACAGAACAATATAAGCCGTGGTGGCCTAGTAGTTCGACCTACCGCCTCTCATGCAGAGGGTCGGGAGTTCGATCCCGGCTCGCACCTCTAAGTTTACTTATGTTTTGAATTTACCACTTAGCTTTTTGGTGAAGGAAAACATCCCGAAGAAACCTGCACGCATCTGCGAATTAATTCAAAGATGTGTATGAAGTCCCCAATCCGCACTGGGCCCGCGACAAGTAGCTCAAAGTGACAAGTACCTCAAAAGTAACACAAAAGATACAAGGCGAATGATACGTAGGTACAAACAGTTTTACTAGAGTCAGATATTTTTGTATGCGCACACTTCATAACTATTTTAATTATACACGATATTTCACATGTATCATTGCTCAATTTTCCGGACCAGCCAGTCATGAGTCATGTCTGCAGTCCATGAAATGTGGATCGTAGAGATCATCGGCAGTTTCACGCATCACCGGCAATTACCGACAGGATGCGCTGCGGACCGAGCCGGCGGACCATCTCGTATTGTCACCTTTCCCGCTAATCGTTGAGAAGGGTGACAACACGGTCGTACTATTGGAGATCTTGTACATTAAAGTTTAGTTTTTGATGCCTTGGGTAAAGCTTATTCTTGCAGAACATCTTCTGAGAAATGGTTATGGTAGAATCAACACTTACTATTAAAATAGCTCTAATGCGGACGGACTTTTCTTTTCATCTTATATTTGGAGTTCAATAATAAATTCTGACTTGACAACATACTATATGCGTTTTGTGAGAGATTCGGGTCGATTGTGATGAAAAATTACAGAAATATTCACCGAGAAAGGAAAAAGAACCAGAGATTAGAAAGGAACGACAGTAAAGAGGACTCGTGACGCCTACTCTTATATACCTATCTCATCCACGATAAACTACTTATTCCTTGACTGAAGAGACAAAGTGTCTTTCTAATACAGTTGCTCAAAAAGTAAACATTTCGATACCTCTTAAACGCATTCACTGCCACTGACGCATATATGCGTTTTGCTGACTTTCCCGCAGTGCCTTGAACGCAGATGTGCGTTGCAATTGTTCCCTTAATGACATATGTGGCACCTGGCGAAAGTTCGTAAAACAGAAGTGGCAGTGAATGCGTTAACGTGCCAAAAGTTTGTCATTTCTGAACGAGCGCTTTTTGTTTTTTGACAGCTAGTGAGCGTGCCTAAAGTTTTTTTTTAAGAACTAGTGCGTAAAGTTTTTTGAGCTTCATCCTGTTCATTTATTTTTTTATTAAAAATTGTGTTGATACACGTGCCAAATTGTCATTCTCACTCGTCCCTAGTGACGAACTTTTCGCACTTGCATCAAAATGTACTATTTTAAGTAACAATAACAACGTTAAATCACCAGATTTCGCGAAGGACTGTCCGGGTCGTGCGCACACGCATGGCGGCTCGCCATGAGAAACGTGATTGGAAACGCGTAATTGGTCGAAAGCACATGCCGCACACTGGTTAAACCTTAGCGGACTAAACTGCAGGGAAAATGGCAATAAAACTCCTTTTATGATATTTCCTCTTAATAGAGAATATTTCAATTTCAATCACCATTTCACTCTGTCATTCTTGTTATGAAGATGGAGGTAATTGATTCGAGATAGAGCAAGGAAAACCGTGTTTGAAGCCGTGGTGGCCTAGGGATTCGACCTACCGCCTCTCATGCAGAGGGTCGAGGGTTCGATTTCGGCTCGCACCTCGCACATAAGTTTACTTATGTGCGAAATTCGATTTGAATTTACCAGGAGACCTGCACGCATCTGCGAAGTAATTCACAGATGTGTGTGAAGTCCCCAATCCGCACTGGGACCGCGTGGAGACTACTGCCCAAACCTTCTCGTGATGAGAGGAGGCCTGTGCCCAGCATTGGGACGCAAATAGTCTGTTGTAGTAGAGCAAAGAAGAGGAGTATAACCTACCTATGCAAAAACTTGAACTGGACAGTTGAAGAACCCAAATATTAAGATATTTCTACAGTACATTTTTTAAAGACGAGCTAAGCTAAGATATGGCAATAAGATGGGACTAAAGTATTTAAAAGAATCAGTATTTATTATTTAAGATTAATTCATTTAATGATTCATTTCAATGTAGAGTTTTAACAGCCTTACAGACCCGAAGCTGCTACTACTACAGCCTATTTGCGTCCCACTGCTGGGCACAGACCTCCTCTCGTCACGAGAGGGCTTGGGCTATAGTCCCCACGCGGGCCCAGTGCGGATTGGGGACTTCACACACATCTTTGAATTACTGCGCAGATGCGTGCAGGTTTCCTCACGATGTTTTCCTTCACCGAAAAGCTCAGTGGTGAATTCAATGAATTTCGCACTTAAGTAAACTTAGAGGTGCGAGCCGGAATCGAACCCCCGACCCTCTGCATGAGAGGCGGTAGGTCGAACCACTAGGCCACCACGGCTTTTTTCAGATTTAGATCATCTTAGATCCCCTAAATCTAGCTGTTAGAAGTCTCTGATAATGGAATAGTGTGGGACGGAATTCCCAGGCCTTACTATTTACAACAGGTTGACCTTTCAAAAAAATCAAGTCATATTCCGATAAATTTTCTGTGACACTTCCTTATAGGTAATTGACGTTATAATATTGCGCAATAACAAAAACAGTTATCCGATCCCTTCAGGCCGCATAAAATTAATTGCTGAAAGTATAAAAGAGCAGTAAACGCTGCGCCGGCACCGCGGTCCGTTACTGCACCACATCTGGGATGCAAATCTGTAATCATATTTTTTTTATATCGACGTCACCTTATTTAACGATGACGACGACGTAAAATTGACATTTGTCATAACATACATGTTCAAGGTGCTAAATTCCCGCATAGTCTAAACTATGGAGTGTGGAATGTGTCTTGGTAAGGAGCGCAATCTTATATGGCGAAACAGTTGAAAACGTGTCCAGCGGATTTGATAAGCAACAAAACAAAACACACTCTCCTTACAACTGTTTTCGCTGCGTTTTCGCCTCAGCAGCGCCATCTGAAGGCACTACTGCAGACGCAGACTATCCGCCTAGGTGGCTTGACTGGAGTGGCGACCGCAGCGCCCCCAATCTACCCGATTTGGTGTCCACTTTTGGAACTATAAAGATTGCGCTCCTTTACTTTAACCCTCCATAGTCTAAACAATGAGTCTAAAGGATTACAAACATACAGTACCTACAGTAGAAATACTGCAGAAGAATATACCTGTGAGGCTATACAAAACATTACCATCATCTCCGGGGCTGTCATGTCCCGTTATCCTCGTAATTTGTACTATAATTAATTCCTTTATCTATGTGTAAATTACGATGCGAGGTCGGTGTACCACATATTAAGGAAGACAATGATAATGAGGTGCGGGAGGGGGGGGGGGGGGGGGGGTGTGTGTAAGGGCGTGCCCTCAACGGGAGCGCACGCCATGGGAGAGTCCCGGCCTTTGCACAATGTAGGTGTGTTAAGAGTACCCATGGTTTTGAGCCTAGATCTTTTTTCGTTCTCAAAGGCTTGTTATAGCTAAGCAACAATAAAAATTGAAAAACCATCTCCGTTTCAACTTGCCCAAACATACTTTCGCATTTCCGGATGTCCGGCCGATTTTCGCCTGTTCTTCTCTACAGGTCGCATTTCTCAACAGATTCTCGTGAAATTTTGTGACCAGGTTCCGAAACTATAATATTTTTTTTGTCAATTAAGTTTTTGGAAAAATTTCAAAATGCCAGGGTTTTGGGGTTCAAAATATACAAAACTATTATATTAAATTATATTGACAGGCAGGCAGTTGATCAACTGATAAATGCCTGTATCCCAGTTGTTCTCAATTTAAATATTTCTTGACCTGTTTAAGAATTTGTCAAGTCTGTTCTTGAACTGGTTAATGCTCTGTGCTGAAATTACGTCTTCTGGCAGCTTGTTCCATGAATGAATCACTCTATTGCTTAAGAAGTGTTTCCGAGGATTGCTATGACAAAGCTCTGTTAGCAATTTGAGCAAGTGTCCCCGCAGAAGAGTGTTGTTGTTGCGCTTGAACAATTCATGGAAGTTCTGTAAGTCATAATATCCAGAAAGGATTTTAAATGTCTCGATCAAATCTCCACGCTCTCTACGCTTTTTTTAAGTTGTGAGTCCCAATATTTGCAGTCTTTGCTCATATGGCTGGTTTTTCAACTGTCTTGGTAAAACTATACAAAGAAAGCTATGCAAAATGCACTAGCGAGGTCTTCAGCTCTCAGAGCCACTACTAGTAGATTACTGGTTACATTCTGTATAAGTATAGGTAAAGTGGTCTTGCTTGAATGTAGCGATATCACCCTCACAATCAAATAAAATGGAATCAATGTCAATAAGTAGATTCATTCTCTATTCAAGTGCAAACTGCAACGCTGCAGCAAGTCTTCAAAAGACCATTCATAGTGCAGTGTGACGCGGCACATTTACTGTAATTACTCCGCAAGCCAATAACGTGACTGGATCCTTTCGATGAGGACTGACTGACGACTCCCCGGGGCCGCCACGCCCTCCATTGTTCCAGCACCCTGCATCATCACAGAGTGGAATGGAACAAGCTGCGAACAGCGTGTAATGGCGGGATGATGATAGTGCTCAACACTGAGCCTTGCCATCAATTGATGCTAGATTCGGTCAGATTCGCAGATCTTATTAAAATTGTGGACTTCCGTGTTCCGATTTGTGTGTATCGAGAATGTGAATAACTAAAGCAGAGTTTCGAAATTATAGAACCGGCTCCAGTTGAGAATTCCATGGGCATTCCGTGCCAACATCTAAAGGATAAGTTGGGTCCTGTGGGGATCAGCTGTTGACATACACTGCCCATGTAAGTATAGTTTTCTTGTAACATGACAATTGACAAGACAATATTAACTACTAATAGCTAGCAAATCGTATCCCTCAGCGTGCCTCATATTTACATACTCGGTACCATTAAATTGTGTCAAAAATCACCGTCCAAGGTTTTTTGCCAGAGCTCTGGTTTACATAGCTTGTCAGAGGCTATCGTCCTCGTGAGGACCACATGGCCGCTGTCACATCGTCGGTCCTGCCGCTGCGCGGGCGCATTTGTATGTAACAACTCATTGGTGCAGTCTACACTACGCCGGTATGCTTGCTCCACTTAATTGTCGTATTAGAAACGAGTCAGGATATTACTTACATATTATTAAGTTTTTTTTCTTATTATTAAATAAAGTGCCCCGCCGCATCTTGTATGTCTGTGTCTTTCCCGGAACTCCAACTATCTCCATATCAAATATCATCCAAATCGGTCCAGCGATTGAAGCGTTAAGAGGTAACAGACGGACAGAGTTACTTTCGCATTTATAACATTAATATGGATATGGATTTCTTGAACCAGTACACGTGCGAAGCCGGGCCGTGTCACCAGTTAGTTATATAACAGTGTAGGTTAAACAATTGAACCTATATTTTAACCCCCACGCAAAAAGGAGAGTTTTTATGAGCTTGCCGTATGTCTGTGAATGTATCCGGTGTATTTGTGTGTCTGCCAGTGACCTCATAACCACGCAATTGATGAACCGATTTTGATTCAGTTTTTTTGTTTTGATTTGTTCTTAGCTATGTTTGAACTAATCAGTTCAGCGTTTTTAATATTATGCGCTGTTTTCTGATGTCGATTAATTATTAATCATCATCATCATCATCATTTCAGCCGAAGGACGTCCACTGCTGGACATAGGCCTCCCCCAATTATTAATAAGTACATATAATTATTATTATGTCGCGATGGATCGAGAAGCATACAAGAAGCTAGCGGCCAACCTTCAGGACTGAAGAGGCACGCTAAGAGAGAGATAATTATTAGTATGTACTGTCCAAATAAATATGATTCATCTGGAGAGAAGAGGAGTCTCCGTCAGTTCCGAGGGCATCGGCCGCGGATCACGAACTTTTTTACACGAATATTTCGTTAAGTGTACCCACATATAGCTATTATAGATCGTGGGTAACATGTGATGCAATGGTTTTATTGGACCGATCGATATAATTTGATACGTATTCAATTTGAATATCGATATTTCGAACACGGTGTGGGAATGTAAGTTATCACGATATTTTTTTGTGTATTGTTTTCAATACTGTTGTTGACTAGGACTGGGCTAGTTATCGATAATATTTGGGTGTCACACTTTTTTTTCACATTAAGACACAAAATTTAAAAACACAGGGGATAGGGTTATGGGGATAAAGCAGAAAAAACATGACGTCTTATTTCGCACTTGAAAAGAAAAACTAAATTAATCAATTTGGCAAACAGTAGTTCTCTTAATGACAAATATACCTATTATATTATTATTGTTAGGTTTCATTCCTTAGAATATACATAAGTCGATCCTAAGCGGCGTCATGTGAAATTCAATTATTTTAGTTGAATTTTATGATCGCTTCACGAATTATAGCTCCTTTTAATACTAGGCAGAGGCAAGCCATTAAAAAGTTTATTTCTATCTAATTGCTAGCCCCTGGTTCCCTTAACCACAAAACGAGTTTAAGCGAAGGTTATAGGACATTTGCCGCATATAAAGTCAGCTAATTTATGCCTATGAAACCAGAGTCGATTTCTAAACAGTTTATACCTAGCAAGGGTTTAGTTAGATACTGCAGAAAAACAGTAAATATTACGACCTCTCATTAATCATGTGTAATGGTCGAGTTAACGGGATCCGATGGAATAACTATCAATACTTAGAGAGGTTTTCCGTTCGACTCGTCGACATCATCATGCAGAATGACGTCCGCTGCTGGAAATGCCCCCCCCCCCTCCCCCCCCCCGTTCTTGAGCAGAGGACCCGATAAGTCGCCGTGAAAAAAACAATAAAATTTGATTTTGTCATAGAACATAGAAAGTTCACAATTGGAAAACAAAGTATCTCGACTTATTGGGTGCAGTTGAGCAGGGAACCCTCGCGTCCTAAAAACACAGTTGGTCCCAGTTGTTGACTTAAAAGTAAGTCATAGGTAACTGAAATAAGTAAGCATTAAGTAATACACAGATGTTTCGGGAAGTCTACGTAAACATTGCAACAGAACGTTCCGCTTTGAAGTTTCAGCGAAAACACACGTTCTATTTACATGGACGATATACTTGTGATGTCTAATTAGTGTTGACCAAATGGCACCCTAACGGTATTGCCACACGGTGCAACTCTTTTTACGCGAAAAGAATTCTCGCGACGTATTTAATTGGCTTGCAAGTGTACGGCAGCCGAGTATGGGCCGCGAGGCGCGGAATCCATGTCCGATGTTTCCGTGTGCGGCAAAAACTGATAGAACTGTAGTGGTCGTGTCGGCGGCCACAGTACTAAGTAGATATATAGGGAAAAGGGAGAAGAGTTGGAGTTCGGAATATATAACAATGCTGCTGCTTTGTACAGCTGAACCGTTATATGGTAAGTCATCTTTAGTGAATAATACAAAATCATAAATGCCTTGCAATCAGAACTGTTACAAGTATAAAGATCTGACTTCTGTACAGATAGGCCACAGCTGTCACTTAACGTAAGATCTGGTCATTGTAGAGATTGTAGAGGACTCGGCTTTGAGAAGAGAGCCTTAATTGCCGCACCAGCAATGCGCTGTCGCATAAAAAAAAACGCGATAAGCTTCCGCATATACGAGCCAAGTTGGGGCTTTTTTGCTGCTGAAAATGCTAGAGATACGGGGCTGTCATTTAGAAAGATTGTACCTATGCCAATTGATAACCGTGATTGTTTCAGAGAATTTATCAATCAGCCCCCCACAACAACAGTCTATTTGCGTCCCACTCCTGAGAGCAGGCCTATTCTCATAGCGACAGGAGTTGGGTTACGTTTTCCATACAGATTTTTAAATCAATCATTACACCAACAAGCACAGTGGTGAATATAGGTATACTGAGAGGTGCGAGCCGGGTCTTAAATGACATATAACTCTATTAACATACTATACAGACTGTCATTTATCATAATGCGGCCAGGACAGTTACGTTGCAGCTCAATAAAAGCAACATGCAAGGCGAAATCAATCAAAATCGGTGTCAACAGGTAGCCGCGAGCGGAGCTGTGACAACCCATTTGTGAATGCAAAGTCCTATTCGTCGACACGCTGACCTGGACTAGGCCTTACTCTTATAATTGCTCACGGTGCGAACTAAGCTTTCGTTGTAGCACTTTGGTTTAATATTTGAAGACCTAGAAGTAACATCTGCTTTGCTATTATAAACTCTGCTACTATTTACATAACTACATATGCAATACAATTACTTATTTATTAAAATAAACATGAAAATAAATGAGAATGGACGGACGTTTTTTTTAACTTTATTCACATGCTTACAGAATCTATTGATATATAGCTATATTTTACTCCGGTAGTAAAAGGGACTAAAAACACGCAGGTAACACTAACACAGCAGCACACTTCTCATCAATACTATACTCATATTGCTGAAAAGTCACACGAACTGTCTCCCTTATTTTAAATAACGCGGTGATACACTGTGGTTAGGACAGCAGGGAATGTAACGCAATCCCAGTTTACTATGTTGCAAGGAATGTCTTCCTAGTGACATTTGTATGCAAACACGTAAACTACTCCCGGACCCGGATTTGAATACGCTTTCACGCGCTCCTAAATCCAACGATTTGCGGAGCTTCTGCCGGAAAAAAACTCCTGATTAAAGAGACTTGACATATTGCAAAATTAGCTCTTTCACTCGCGCGCGTTAATGTAGATTTTTGTACACAGTGAAAGAACTTTTTTATCGGACAGTACTTTTGATGCATAGCCAACTAACATATTCAAGTTCACTTCACTTTTATAGTATTTGTTGAACATTTTATAGCAAAGGGTGAGAATGCTTCCCACTTTACCTAACATAACATAATGTAGGTTATTGTAAAGATACAAAATTGTGTTACATCTGAACAGTATTATTATAAGGAAGGCTATCGTGAAATATCTGCATCAAAGCTAAGCGATCCAAATACAAATATTCTGCAATTTATCTACATCTGGGCTGTTTTACGTCAGTTTTGAATGTACTGGCGACAAACTAACGTCGGTCGGTCACCCAATTCCGCGATGGCTCGTAAACGCGATCGGTTTCAGGAACCCGCCCCAGTTGCGGTAAATGGGCCAGCAATTACACTCGGGTTACATGCGCGGGCGCCGCGTCCGTATTCTGCTCGACAGCCGGCGTGTTGAAGTTCTTTAGTCTTTTACACTTTCGATTCGAAACAGCACGGCATACCAGGTATGCAAATTGTGCAATCGTGCAATTTTTTAATCAATAGAAAAAATTAACTACTTCAGGTACGATTCAATATTAAAAAAAAAGCATATGAAGCTGTAATCAGCCTCATATGCTTTTTTTTCAATTAATGTTTAATTTGTTGAGCAAACGTTTAAATATGTTTCTTTTTAAACATTTGCAATTGTTTAAATAGTTCTAATAAGCTGTGCGTTATGCTTTCAGTTAAATACTGGATTGGATTATTTATTAAAACCTATTGCTAACATTAACGGAAACTTGTTCGTGGAATTCATATTTAGTTATTTATAAACATTTTAAGACAATAAGAGCGATCTTTTCATTTACTTTATACAGTTGATGTAAAGTTTTCATCACGTCCAGGTCTAGAATCAGGAACTCTCTAGGCTGCTGGGTCTCCGAGTGACCTGGAAACTATCAGGATTTATGCCGAAACAGTCACTGCTTCTTTGAAACATTACTCATTATTATTTCGTTTGACTTGTTCTATTTACCGTTTTAGAGTCCCACAAAATTCAAACGACTATCGAGTCTATAAAAGGTCTGCCATATTGGTGATAAATTGAGTACAAAGAGTAAAGAGTACTTAGGCCCGGTTCCTATATCCACGAAACGCCTCGTTTTGCCTACGGACGGTTGATTTTTGACATTTGTTCCATAAAGAATCTGTCAAATTTTAACCGTCCGTAGGCAAAACGAGGCGTTACGTGGATATAGGAACCGGCCCTTAGTTTATTTATGCAAGTGTTTCTACTATTTACGGCCGGTTCCTATATCCAAACAACGCCTCGTTTTGCCTACGGACGGTTAAAATTTGACAGATTCTCTATGGAACAAATGTCAAAAATCAACCGTCCGTAGGCAAAACGAGGCGTTTCGTGGATATAGGAACCGGGCCTAAGACAATGTCTGGGATAAACCTGCCAACATAAACAATGTCAAGTTTAGTTCCATTGCCTTGAATAAATCATCCAAATCGGTGTTTAAGATGTTGAAAATCTCTGCAGAGTTTAGGATTAAATCATTATTAAGTAACCCCTAATAACAATTTTGCAGTAACCTAACCCGAGATTAAGCATTATTAGGCCCGTTTACGAGAGGTTACTTCGGCGCCGCGTGCGCCACGATTTCATAGCTTTCGTCTAATTGGAGGCACGTTTTGGCCGGTGCTGGAGTTTTGAGGCGTCTCGTCGACTTCTTCACGTGGAGGAATACACTCATATTACTTTGATATTACAGAATAGGTAAAGTCTAACGTTCGCCATCACCATAGCAACCTATTTGCGTTCCACAGCTGGATACAGGCCTAGTGGTTTGACCTATAGCCTCTTATGTAAAGTAAGAGTTCAAATTAATTTTGCACTTCTGAGTATGCGACATTCAACTTGGATTATTCTCTGAGCGAAGTGATTTTAAGACGTGACCTGTTCGAAGGGCTTAATGCACAGTGTGCTCGCCCTAAAAACCGTATCATGATGAAATAGCTAACGTTTAACTAAATACTAAACAGGGAGTTAGCTTATGTCACTTTTTTCAACTTATCACCATTAGCCGGCAAAATCATGGCAGCGCGTCATCAGAGAGCCGTCGCACGGACGCGTTTTTACGCGTTTGCCCAACATGGCCACCATGCCGGTGCGATTAATAAATCTTTATGACGCCTCGCCATGAAAGTGTGTTTCCTAGGTTGGCAACGTGAACAGCATCTAAATAAGAGAATCTCGCACGTCTTATGTCTCATAACGCAATGGTTTATTGAAGGGCTTGGTCAATCAATCTGCTTCATATTTTTTATAATATAATGCAACAATCTTCATGTCATGACTCTCATAGTAAGTAAAATATAATAAAGATTTCTGGTAATGATTGTCGGAACAAGTTCGATAACAAAACGATCTAGGTACGAATCAATGAAACCGAGCTGAGTCAACAAAAAAAAACCAAGGCTGGTGGAACTGGTCTATGCGTGCCGTCACGGCGCAAGCGCATTGTCTCCAAGCCCTTCGAACGTAAGGTCCTTTGTAATGAGAGCATATACGCTCTTGTAGGCAACATTGTAAACCAGTATTGTACTGGACAAAAACTGGCGTAGGCTTCCTGCGATCAGATCAAAACTAGTTTATTAAAAACGTGATTGATCCAATGGTTAGGTAATGGTTTATTTGTATCTGATTATTAAATACTCTTAATAACAAAACAGATATGTTTATCAGATTGAATTGCATTCTTCTCTTCTCTACAATTGTCTAACTTTACCTGAACTACGAGTATATGTTAAGAAAACTCTATGTACTTAATGAATAGGTTCAACTCTATCTATATGATATCGTAGACGTAAACATTTTCAGGAAAGAATCTGACTATAAGGGATCTTCAAAAAAACTGTGTCAATAAAAAAGACCTAAGAGTTACAAGATGGAGTGACGACCTTGTAAAGGTGGCGGGAACGCGGTGGATGCGAGTGGCACAAGACCGGTCTGAGTGGCGCGCCTTAGGGGAGGCAATGGACGTCTATGGGCTGAAATTATGAAGAGTTACCCGGTCATATCATATCATTAGTAAAAATCTCATCTCCCTAAAAAGGAATGAAATATCTGTTCAGCTGAATATTTCTGGCTTCTGACCCATGAGACCGCCTCTAGAGAACAAGAGTAAATGTGCATTTCGTCTGAGCAACTACAAAATCGACACAACAAGGTGGCCAATTATAAAACCAGACTATTTTCACGTCGAAAGCGAACAAAGCTCATCGACCTAAATGCTTCTCGAGTCATCGCTTTTGTATGACAGGTGCAGCGTTAATAATAGACCCCGACGCAAGCCAAACCATTTCTTTGCATCGGCTTACTAGCAGCTATGACGCCAGATCTGGCCGGTACTGGTTTACAGGTCATACACATTTTTTTTACTGAACAGTGTTGCTGGTTGTTGAGGACAGGATCTTAATGGACGCAGATTCATAAAGCTACAATTTTCTGTTGGTAGCAAAATGTTTCAAAACGGGAGATGAGGGTAATAATAAAATAAGTTACGGAATATACACTCAACATCAATGAAAACGGTTAAGTGTAGGTAGGTATTATTTGCTCTGTTCTGCTAAGAAATACATTAGCCATTAGTTTACGCAAATGCTAATAACCGTAATAGACTGAGACGTTCGAAGACGACAGGCTAATGCGCTGACTGGCAACACTGCGCACGCGCATTAGCTTACTTAATTCTGAATAAATATGCGTGAAATGTGATTATGAAACGATTAATGACGATAAAAAGCCTCTCATGCAAGGGGTTCGAATCACAGATCGCATGCGAGTTCCAATAAAAAAAAATTAATACTCCATAGGTATTTCGTTGAATGAAAACATTTATTAAGGAAACAGCGAAGTTATTCAAAGATCAAGTGAAGTACCTAATCCCCAAAAGACGAGTCCAGGAGTAGACGCAAGTAGTGGGACGTAAAATAGGCTTCTGTAGTAATCAGATATGTGAAAGCATTGACTTTTTACCGTAAAGTAGCTTGACATTTAACGATAATAATTTGGAGCGAGTATGTTGATATGTTTTGTCCTTATTCTCCGGGTAAGAGAGGACGAGTAATGGCCATGAAGCTGGCCACCCCATTTTTTCTACCCACAAAAGGCATCGCTAAATCGTTAGTTCATCGTTGGTTCACGTTAGTTCACATAGTTAAATCGTTAGGATCACATGACTTCATGGATTTTTTTCAAAATCTTTGTGGTGCGAGCCAGATTCACGATAGCCACCCCATTCAAAAAATGTCCAAATTTTTTTCACTATAAAGCTAGATAATCGTTAGTTCACGTAAGTTCACCATAAAATATCGTTAGGACCACATCGCAACATTTTTTTATTTATTTTTGAAGTGTGGTGGCCGAGTTCACGATAGCCACCCCACAGTCGCTATCTCAAAATAAAAATTACACGCGGTTTAGGCATCGTTAGTTCACGATAGTTCAGCCATCAGAAAGGTTAGGACCACATTAGATTAGCCAGAAAAAATTAAAACATAAATCTCTATCAGGAACAAATGTACCGCCATACGAAACGATACTTATTGCCACACTTTAAGGTTCACTTTCGTATGGCAACGAATTGCCAAATATTTGTGGGGCTGGCCAGCTTCACGCTAGCCACCCCATTCAACAAATGTCTAGTTTTTTTTCACTATATAGCTAGACAATCGTTAGCTCACGTAAGTTCACCATAAAACATTGTTAGAACCACACCGCAACATTTTATTTTTTATTTTTCTAGTGTGGTGGCCAAGTTCACGCTAGCCACCCCACAGTCCTTATCTCAAAATAAAAATTGCACGCTGTTTAGGCATCGTTAGTTCACGACAGTTCAGCCATCAGAAAGGTTAGGACCACATTAGATTAGCCAGAAAAAATTAAAACATAAATCTCTGTCAGGAACAAATGTACCGCCGTATGAAATGAAACCTTATTGACATACGTTAAGGTTCACTTTCGTATGGCAACGAATTGCCAAATATTTGTGGGGCTGGCCAGCTTCACGCTAGCCACCCCATTCAACAAAAAATGTCCAATTTTTTCACTATATAGCTAGACAATCGTTAGCTCACGTAAGTTCACCATAAAATATCGTTAGGACCACATCGCAACATTTTTTTTTTTAATTTTTGAACTGTGGTGCCCCCGCAATATTATCAGCTTGGTGTGACAAGCGACTGAAGTCACAAATCCGGCACCTTCTTTGGCACCACGACAACGCCTCGCCAAACAAGCCCGCCAAAACACTTGATTTTTTTTTAAATTAAAAAATGTGTTTAGGAGTATTTTGACTCACCCACCATATTTCCCTAATTTAGCACCTTACGAATTTAACTTGTTCCCCAAAATTAAAGAAAAAAATTAAGGAAAGAGATCTGACTGCAAGGAAGATGCACTAGCTGCCTGGAATTTCTTCATTTCCGAGGTATTTGGAAAAGAGAGGACAGATATATTTTCCAAGTGTTTTAAACGCAAGGAACAGTGTACAGTGTACACATGCTCAGTATGAATACTTTGAAAAGATAGATATCAACAATAAAAAATGAAAAACCGGCAAAGTGCGTGTCGGGCCACGCGCAAAGTATAGGGTTCCGAAGTTGACGATGCCCACTATACCTTTCTAAGACTTATTAGCATCTAGCTAGCCTGTGGTAGGTATGACGTGCCCGCCCGACGCCCCTGCCGCTCGAGAAAAATCATCATCATAAGTTGGTCGACTATTACTCGTAAGTTTGTACAACCTACTTAGCTGTGATAGCTTTCCTTTTAACTACGTTATATATGCCACAACCGTGATTTTTTTCAGCCATCCAAATACCACCATTTAGCTGGCAGGGGGGGGGGGGGACACGTGACTCTAACAAAAAATAGCACTTTAAAGCTTAATATTTCACAAACGCATCACTTAATCGAAAAATGGTTTTAACAAACCCACAATATTTTTTGAAGACCTATTCAACTATATGCCGCACCATGGGGTACGCAAGAAAAAAAAATACATCCCTACTTTAAGAGTAGGGGAGGAACCCTATAAAAAAATATATTTCAAAATTTTATTGTACCACTTTGTCAGCGTAACTAATATGCATATTCATGCCAAATTAAGCATCTCCGAGCAATAGTGCGGACAGACGAACGGACGGACGGACATGGCGAAACTATAAGGGTTCCTTGTGGACTTCGGAACCCTAAAAAGCCGTGGTGACCTAGTAAAAGCCGTGGTGGCCTAGTGGTTCGACGTACCGCCTCTCATGCTGAGGGTCGGGGGTTCGATTCCGGCTCGCACCTCTAAGTTTACTTTTGTACGAAATTCAATTTGAATTTACCACTGAACTTTTCGGTGAAGGAAAACATCGTGAGGAAACCTGCATGCATCTGCGAAGCTTCAAAGATGTGTGTGAAGTCTCCAATCCGCACTGGGCCCGCGTGGGGACTATAGCCCTAACCCTCTCGTGACGAGAGGAGGCCGGTGCCCAGCAGTGGGACGCAAATAGGCTGTGGTAGTAGTAGTAGTAATAAAAAATAAATATCATAATTTTTGAGTAACTAGATTTTTTTGGCATAATCCTCGTACCTATTCACGCAGGCATGAACTAAGGAAGACGTCAGTTGAATGGAGGTAATATGTACCTATGTACAGCATTTAGATCAGTCAGTATGCGAAAGTAACTCTGTCTGTCTGTCTGTCTGTCTGTCTGTTACCTCTTCACACTTCAACCGCTGGACGGATTTCAATGAAATTTGGTATGGAGATAGTTGGGGTCCCGCTTACGCGGCGAGCGTCTCGACCCCTCGACCACCGGCCCGGGTAGGCAGACCGGTGGACCCGCGACCCTGCGCGATTGAGTTTTGCTTTGTGTTTGATCTTATAGTATCAATGTTACAAATTTAATGTATTTTAATTTATTTCTTTGAATTTATTTTAATTTTTGTAATTGATGCCGGAATTTATTTTTATTTTTGTGACATAAACCGACTGTGTTCGAAATAAATAAACCATTCATTCATTAAACATTTATCAGCGCTCGTCTTTAGCGTAATGGAGGCCTTGTGCACATTACGAAAATGCCCCCCATCTGGCACCGACCTCAAAAAATGTTTGGCATACCTACCTACTTATCTAAGTCGGTTTGCTGGTATGAGATGAGAAATATTATTTGCGTAGGGTTGCCACCTCCAAAAATGAAAAAGCCGGACTCTGCCCAGAAAAAAAGCCGGACATTTTACACTAAAAGCCTAACATAACTTTGTAAAGCCAGCCGGACGTACCTTTTTTTTAAATGTTAAACCCCATTTCTTTCCGTTCCCGTGGGAATTTCGGGAAATGCTCTCTTAGTGTTCTCCTCCTCCTCCTATATACAATCCTATAAACACCTACATGCCCAATTTCAGCTTCCTACGATCAGTAGTAACTGTTGTGCTTTGTCATCAGTCAGTCAATCAGTCAGTCAGTAACGGAAGAGTTTTATACAGTGTGTTCCGGGATACAGTGCACAAACGAATAGGGATGAAACGTGATGATATTATATAGAAAAAAAGTCCTGCCATTATTATTTTATCAAAACCGGCCAAGTGCGTGTCGGGCCACGCGCAAATTATAGGGTTCCGAAGTTGAGGATGCCCACAGTACCTTTCTAAGACTTATTAGCATCTAGCTAGCCTGTGGTATGACGTGCCCGCCCGACACCCCTGCCGCTCGAGAAAAATCATCATTATAAGTTAGTCGACTATTACTCGTAAGTTTGTACAGCCTACTTAGCTCTGATAGTTTTCCTTTCAACTACGTTATATATGCCACAACCGTGATTTTTTTCAGCCATCCAAATACCACCATTTAGCTGGCAGGGGGGGGGACACGTGACTCTAACAAAAAATAGCACTTTAAAGCTTAATATTTCACAAACGCATCACTTAATCAAAAAATGGTTTTAACAAACCCACAAAATTTTTTCAAGACCTATTCAACGATATGCCGCACCATGGGGTACGCAAGAAAAAAAAATTACATCCCCACTTTACGAGTAGGGGAGGTACCCTATAAAAAAAAATATTTCAAAATTTTATTGTACCACTTTGTCAGCGTAACTAATATGCATATTCATGCCAAATTACAGCTCTCTAGACCTAAGCATCTCCGAGCAATATTGCGGACAGACGGACGGACGGACGGACATGACGAAACTATAAGGGTTCCTTGTGGACTTCGGAACCCTAAAAATCATGCCTCCCCTTCCTTCGGGCGCATTGACTTTAAATCAGCGGGATTATTAAGCACAAAGCCTTAGCCAATAAACTTCTCGGTGTACTCAAAATAAAGATAAATAATGAAAAAATAAATTTAAAAATGACAATTAAATCGATAAAATATCATCACGTTTTATCCCTATTCGTTTGTGAACTTTGGTTTGGCCAAATATCACACACCCACAAAAAAAAAAAAACTAATTTCTGAACGCATCCTTTCCCTACCTTTTCCTTTCCAAAACATTGGTACCAACACAACGAATTACGCCCGCGCCCAACCGATCGCGCTCGCGCTGACGCTCCGCTTTAGCGCCCGAATAAGGAATAAAGAAGATAAAAGAAGACCCTAGATGTGGATTTTTTATCAAAGAACACCGCTACCTTGAACCAGCAGTCATCCAACCAGAAAGCACCGTGATTCCGGGCACAAATAAGATAAGGCAGCGCAATTGTGAGTACCAATTCTGTCTTATCCCTCTAAAAAACACACCAAACTTTATCCCGGGACACACTGAATACATTGTTTTGTCCTATTTGGCCGTTGCACCTACTCTACCCATCGCACGTCGTTTAGCCATGATGATCGCCAAACTTCGATAGAAGATGGCACCAAAAAAAAGAAGAAGAACGTTGGCGTTATGACCTGGGGCTCTATACGAAACGTTATATAGGGAAATGTAACTTCCATATCCCTACCGTCAAAGCGTCACGGCGTTGAAGCCAAACTTAAGTAGCTAGATTTAAAGTTCAATTTGAACGCCATGACGTTTTGACGTTCCATAGCTTCTAAATATCCCTTTTGCGTCCGGAATGAGTCCTTGGAATTGCAAAATAATATTCTGCCGTGTAATTTCAGTAGTTCGTAATGAAATTCTACATTAGAAAGTGATTTGGAAATTGAATTTCGTCTGCGTTCGTCCTCGTAGCCATAGATTTTGGCAAATCATTGCTTCGCTTGAGACACTAATAAAAAGCCAAACAAAAGCCGGACAGGCCGGACATATAAATATTTGACCGGACACAACTCGAAAAAGCCAAACATGTCCGGCTAAATACAAACAGATGGGCAACCCTACATTTGCGCCTTTTTGAAGTCGGTTTTTTTTCTTTTTTATTATTCCTTTTTTTAAGTCACGCAAGAATTAATATATTATACTAATAGCTTCTGCCCACGGCTTCGCCCCGTGGAATTCTGGCGGGAACTTTGCGTTTTCCTGGGATAAAAAGTAGCCTATGTAACATAGGCTATGTTATATGATAGGAACCATGGTGACCTAGTGGTTCGAACTACCGCCTCTCATGCCGAGGATCGGGGGTTCGATTCTGGCTCCTCTAAGTTTACTTACGTGCGAAATTCAATTTGAATTTACCATGAGCTTTTCGGTAAAGGAAAACATCGTGAGGAAACCTGCACGCATCTGCGAAGTACTTCAAAGACGTGTGTGAAGTCCCCAATCCGCACTGGGCCCGCGTGGGGACTTAGCCCAAACCCTCTCATGATGAGGACAGGCCTGTGCCCAGCAGTGGGACGCAAATAGGCTGTAGTAGTAGTAGTATGTTATTCCCAGGGTCCCAAACTATCTCCATACCAAATTTCATTCAAATCCGTCCATTCGTGTCGACGTGAAGGAAGGACAAACAAACAAACAAACACACTTTCACATTTATAATATTAGGATGGATATGGATTATTATGTACCCACCCACTCACGGGACATAAGTGTCCCGGTCCTTTGGGAGGCCGGTGGGCTGGATGGCTCGAAAAGAGGACATTCGCACTTTTTTCAGAAAATCATTTTTTGAAAAATGCTATCCTATAGAGAATTAAATAAGGAACAATAAATGTGGTATACATTTTTTCGAAATAAGGCATATTGACAGCAGAAAAAAATAAAGACTGTTTTTTTGTATGGGACCCAAAAATAGGTATCTTGTTTCTCAGAAACTATTAGAGGTCCCGACTTCTACCTTTGAAGACTTTGTTTTTCTACTTTTATAGAGTAGGAAACGATAAGCAGATTTTTTATACAGGTGCTGGTTTTTTTTTTAGTCCAGTAAAAAGTCTACACATTTTCGAATTTTTCGTTTGTCTTTTTTGGGATTCTACATTATTTTTTTAACTCCTCCACTAGATGGGCCCCCATAATAGCGACATTAGGTAAAAATGGCCAGCGGGCAACACCGGTGTGAAGGCTGAGGGTGGAAAGGTGTCACTGGACTCCTCCAACCTCGAGTACAAGCTCTCACGACTCCACACTGGATGGCCGGCTAAGGCAAGCCAGAGGCGGAAGCCCTGTCCCACTGCCTTGACACACCCACCAGGTAGTTCCCGTGGGAACGCGATAACCGAATCCACGCGGGCGAAGTCGCGGGCAGAAGCTAGTTTATAACATTTTAATGGTAGATTCTTATATAGGGCAATCGATAAATTTAACGACTCATTACTTGACACAGGGTTTGGGTTATATTACAGTATATTATAGTCCCAGCGTGGGACTATAGTGCGGATCGGAAACTTCACATACAACTTTCTATAACTTTGGAGATACTTATACAGGTTTCCTTACGATGTTTTCCTTCACCAAAAAGCCCAGTGGTACTTAAATTTAAATTGGATATTTCACATAAATACACTCAGAGGTGCGAGCGGGATTTGAACCCCCGACCTCTGCACGAGAGGAGGTAGGCAAAAGTGCAAAACCACTACTTAGAATACCCACGACTGCATAATATTCACTGAATAAAAGAAAAATGTATCCACTACATATTTAAAGTCTACCTATGTCTCATCATCATCATTTCAGCCGAAAGACGTCTACTGCTGGACATAGGCCTACCCCAAAGCTCGCCACTCAGACCGGTCTTGTGCTACTTGCTTCCACCGGTTTCCCGCGACCTTCACGAGGTCGTCGCTCCATCTTGTTGGAGGCCTACCGACAGCTCGTCTCCCGGTTCGCAGGCGCCATACGAACTTTCCGGCCCCATCGGCCATTTTTCGGTGTTATAAAACTAGCTTCTACCCGCAACTTCGCCCGCGTGGAATTCGGTTATCGCGTTCCCTCAGGAACTATGCGTTTTATCGGGATTAAAAGCAGCTTATGTCCTTTCCCGGAACTCCAACTATCTCCATACCAAATTTCATCGAAATCGGTCCAGCGGTTGAAGTGTGAAGAGGTAACAGACAGACAGACAGAGTTACTTTCGCATTTATAATATTACTAGCTTCTACCCGCGACTCTGCCCGTGTGGAATTCGGTTATCGCGTTCCCGCAGGAACTATGGGTTTTTCCGGGATAAAAAGTAGCCTATTTCCTTTCCCGGGACCCCAACTATCTCCGTGCGAAATTTCATTTCAATCGGTTCAGCGGTTGAAGTGTGAAGAGGTAAAATACGGACAGACAGAGTTACTTTCGCATACTGACTGATCTAAATGCTGTACATACATACCTCCATTCAATGTCTGTTCATGCCTGCGTGAATAGATATAACTGACTCGGTAAGCCACACCGTAGGTCTCATCGTCACTTTCCATCAGGCAAGATGGAGGTCAATCACCGAGCAGTTATGAAGAAAAAAAGTCAACGACGTAGATATGTCTAATAGGGGAGACGACAACTTTTTTTCTTTAGTCTATCAGGAAGATTATTGAAAAGTATTTTTTCTTTTTTCACGTAATCAAACTTATACGGAGATAATATATTGAGTTGAAATGTCGCGTGACGTCACGGTTAGGTACGATTTATACCTAACGGTGACGTAGTTAGCCCCCACTCTCCAACTTTAATGCGTTTTAACGTAGTCATTCTTTGTTAATTTGATAAAACAAAAAATACGTGTTTATTACCTGACTGACGGACTAATTAGAATTTCGATTTCTTCACCCTGTCGTCATCCCTATTGTCAGCAAACCGTCACTGACAAGTGTTAATTTGGTGAAGATAGAATTGGCAATTCGTTGCCATACGAAAGTGAACCTTAAAAGTAAGTATGGCAATAAGGTTTAATTTCGTATGACGGTACATTTGTTCCTGATAGAGATTTATGTTTAATTTTTTTCTGGCTAATCTAATGTGGTCCTAACCTTTCTGATGGCTGAACTGTCGTGAACTAACGATGCCTAAACCGCGTACAATTTTTATTTTGAGATAGGGACTGGGGTGGCTAGCGTGAACTTGGCCACCACACTAGAAAAATAAAAAATAAAATGTTGCGGTGTGGTTCTAAAATTTTTTTATGGTGAACTTACGTGAGCTAACGGTTGTCTAGCTATATAGTAAAAAAAACTGGACATTTGTTGAATGGGGTGGCTAGCGTGAAGCTGGCCAGCCCCACAAATATTTGGCAATTCGTTGCCATACGAAAGTGAACCTTAACGTATGGCAATAAGGTTTCATTTCATACGGCGGTACATTTGTTCCTGACAGAGATTTATGTTTTAATTTTTTCTGGCTAATCTAATGTGGTCCTAACCTTTCTGATGGCTGAACTGTCGTGAACTAACGATGCCTAAACCGCGTGCAATTTTTATTTTGAGATAGGGACTGGGGTGGCTAGCGTGAACTTGGCCACCACACTAGAAAAATAAAAAATAAAATGTTGCGGTGTGGTTCTAACAATTTTTTATGGTGAACTTACGTGAGCTAACGATTGTCTAGCTATGTAGTGAAAAAAAACTGGACATTTGTTGAATGGGGTGGCTAGCGTGAAGCTGGCCAGCCCCACAAATACTTGGCAATTCGTTGCCATACGAAAGTGAACCTTAAAGTGTGGCAATAAGGTTTCGTTTCGTATGGCGGTACATTTGTTCCTGATAGAGATTTATGTTTTAATTTTTTCTGGCTAATCTAATGTGGTCCTAACCTTTCTGATGGCTGAACTATCGTGAACTAACGATGCCTAAACCGCGTGTAATTTTTATTTTGAGATAGCGACTGTGGGGTGGCTATCGTGAACTCGGCCACCACACTTCAAAAATTAAAAAAAAAATGTTGCGATGTGGTCCTAACGATATTTTATGGTGAACTTACGTGAACTAACGATTATCTAGCTATATAGTGAAAAAAATTTGGACATTTTTTGAATGGGGTGGCTATCGTGAATCTGGCTCGCCCCACAAAGATTTTGAAAAAAATCCATGAAGTCATGTGATCCTAACGATTTAACTATGTGAACTAACGTGAACCAACGATGAACTAACGATTTAGCGATGCCTTTTGTGGGTAGAAAAAATGGGGTGGCCAGCTTCATGGCCATGGACGAGTACGTCATCTGCGATACGTGCTGGCATACACAGGACCTCATTACAAATGTAAACACCATGTACGACTCTTCCTTAGTGTCCGTAATGGCGTGCGGATGTGGCAAAATTGCCAGTAAGGCCGAGTGATCGTTACTACCATTATGTAGCGTGCTGATGGCGAGGTGCGAAATGGTCTTCACTGAACGATCTTAACTATAGATTCCGTGTAGTAATTTCGCATGATCTAAAATAGAGCCTGAAAAGGTTTAGACCATGTTTTGACGGACAGGAGTTAGCAATAATAGTCTTAATAGGTGTAATCATAAATCACAGAGAAAATACGTGTTTACTATCAGCTTCAGTAGTATCTAAATTTACTAGATAGATGGAAAAGAACACGAGCAGTTTTATGCTATCAAACCCGAATCAATACGTGAAGTTTTTCATCTTTTACCGTCTGAGTACATATGTTATATGTATGTTGCATAGCTGTCACAATTTAAATGAAACAAAGAGAAAGTGAGAAACTATGCCAAGCGGGACGTTTTATGTGACAAAGTAACACACGTTTGGAGATAATATGAAGATGTTAACGTTAAATGTCGCGACAAAAACCCAAACGCTTTCGCGCTTCGCGGTAATTGAGATTGCCTTTGATTAACACATAACATTATAATTAATTATGCTTGGAACAACCAATTAAGCACAATAAAGCAATACGCAAGCTTAATCCGCTCCTTTTGTATCGTGAGCCGCGAATTCAGAGAAACGAATTTATCCTCAGAATCCATCAGACATTCCTGAGTGAATTTAAAGGGATATGATTCTCTATGTCTCGCAAAAAGATACATTATACTGGGAGAAAATTATATTCCATGGAGGAAAATGTATGTTTGTTGAATATGTTATGAGTCATACGTAGAAAACGCATTATGATCGTAATTGGATATGAATTGAAATATTACGAAGTAAATTATTATCTGTTAACCCTCTCCAAGTGTATGAGTTTACATTAGGAACTTAATCAAGGAACTTCTCGGGAATGACAGGAAGTACGTATAAATAAATGGACAACTAAGTTCTAGAGTGAACGCTCACCTGCGGCGTTTTCCGTCTGGAAAAAATCTTTTTTTAGAGATCATTCGTTCGTAAGTCGACTTATAAAGGATTTGTCTCGCTCTTGATCAATGCCGCAGGATCGCCACATTAGTTTAATTAGGTAGCTCATATGGCGGCTGTTTTACGCTGATAACTTGAGCTGATACTGATCTGAAGTAATCATTATTAAATGGTAGATTACATTTCGCCGGGCGCGGCTCGTTATGAAACAGGTTGTATGTTTAATTGATAAATATCATTATTGGGAGCTGTTACATCAATAGATAATTTTTAGTCCCCAATCCGCACTGGGTCTGCGTGGGGACTATAGCCCAAACCCTCTCGTGATGAGAGCAGCAGTGGAACGCAAATAGGTTGTAGTAGTAGTAGTTAGATTATCTGGGTGCGGTTGCAATGTTTCGTAAATTTTATTGAAGATACCTTAATTGACAACATAGTTCATCAAATCTGTGTGTGGCCAAACATGGCGATAATTCTTTGATTCGGTTCGAGCCTTCGACCGATTAGACGACAAAGGCGGTTCATTGTTCTCTAAATCCGCAATAATGTCATTCCGTAAAAGGCTTCAAGGCAAATTGTGGTTAGTGGGAATGTGGGAACGGTTCAACCTGAACCTTAGGCTGTAAAACTTAACCACATTGATAAGCTAACTATAGTGATTACCTACATAGTTATTATTCAATAATAGTTTGCAGATGAAGTATAAATTATTTTTTCTAGTCTACGTTATGAAAAGTTAAGAAAAGATAATTACCTACTTTCTATTCCCTTTTCATCAAACTTCAAAAAAGAGTGACAGCGACTAGATAACAGAAGGCGTTTGATTTTTAGCGTTTCCTGCTTGGGAGACAGTTAGCAGTTAGACTCATTTTGGTCTTACAGTCACATAAGTAATTTCAGAAAAAAGATACCTAGATAACATCGGGGTAGTTAGTTGTATAAGCTTTTTTAACTTGAGTTAAGAGGCTAACCCGAGGCTCGCGATGTTGGTGCAAGACAGTGCAAGACAACATACCTTGCTCCTCGGATAGACGCTGAGCACGTCTGCCCACCAGCGCGCCTCCTCGCGGCAGGTGCCCTTGACGAAGGTGACGCGCTCCGGAGCCGTCACCGCCAGGCTGTGCGCGTGCCCAGTGACCGCGTCCGCCTCGCTCACCTCCAGCACCGTCGTCATGTCGATGCTGGCCTGCGGGACCGTGTCTGGCTGTGGAAGACAACAAAGATATTAAGTCTGGGTTGCTTAAGATGAAGTCCCGTTAAATTTAACCGAGATTTTTACTATGGAGACAATGACGTTTATGTCTGTATGGAATGACATCATCATCATCATCATTTCATCCGAAAGACGTCCACTGCTAGACATAGCCTTCCCCAAGGCGCGCCACTCAGATCGGTCTTGTGCCACTCACATCCACCGCATGGAATGACAGCTCTGCTCACGTAAAAAACGGGACGTTAACTTCGAAACATCCCAGGCTAAGTTTAACTCTCACATTTTAGTTGTATGGCTTGTTAGTTAAGATTCGCTTAAGTACTAATACTATAAAACAATGTCCTGGTACTTATAGCCCATAGGGTAGAATTTTTCACTTTTGGGACACCCATTAGAGTAGCGAGTCGGCGAAGAGTTCAAAGAGACACAGGCTCTTGCTGAACTATTTCTTCAGCTGATATACTACACTCAACCGTAATGAAATCGGGTCACTTTGTATAGGATTTTCCATACAAAGTGACCAAATATCATTGCGATTGAGAGTAATTACAAAGGGTTGATAATGGGGAGTTAAATCGAGCGTTGAGCTTGGACTCGTGTAGGTAAATTGTAAATACGTTGCTGATCATTTTACATCAGTTTCTTAGTTAGAACTTTACTAACTTGAAATCGCTTTCAATCCTTACTTAGAGTTTAGAGTTGAGAGAATTTAGACTGGACTGAATTTAGCAACTGAGTTCGACTCTACCAGCACCAAATTAAATATGAATCAAAAGATTTAGGTTGTTAGGAATAAACAAGCAATTCTCTTATTAATGAAACGAAACGATAGTTGTGCTTTCAAGTCTCTTCATTCGATGAAGTATAAATTATTGCTAGTTTGCATTGAAAAATGTGTATGGCCGCTCTGTTATACGATATAAACTGTTTCTAATTTCATAATAATGTTACAGCCGCTCAATCTGGTTTGTAAATTACAATGCTAAATCGTAGGAATGGCTCCCGTGGCTTTGATTAAACTTTACACCCATGCCTAGTATTTCCACCCAGCCTTCCGCTATTCGCCATGCCTCACTCTGACAAGTGCTATTAGTTAACAGTTCATTAACAACCAGCAATTAAATCACCCGTTTGATTCCGTAGACGAACAAAACCAACCCTATGTAAGAATCTTAAAGTTGTTAATAGAAGTAGGTTTTTTCCCGAGCTGAGATAAAACGATGGTTATCATGATAGGTTGCCACATCATCAGTAAGACTGGGAGCTATTTAAGGCGAAGCTAATGAACCGCATTTAAGAGGCTATTTATTAGCCATGGGGTTTTTGTAAAGTATGTTTACTGAGAAATTAAACGTGAAGTAGTAAAAGTTACAATTACTACATGTCCCGCTTTAGGTACCTTAGTAACTTCTTGCAAAGGATGCCAAACTGCAGATGTTGCCCGAAAATTAATAAACCTTCCTCAATAATCTTTGATTTTACTATTCAAATTCAAGAAAACTTCCACTCTAGTTAACGTTAACGAAAAGTTGAAGATTTGAGACGCAACTTGTCGCACAAAATACCTGCGCTTTACCGACTAATCTAATGACATAAACCGCATTATACATTTCGTGAGCATCCGTCAAGTG
This sequence comes from Aethes cnicana, assembly GCA_963971205.1. Lineage (NCBI taxonomy): Eukaryota > Metazoa > Arthropoda > Insecta > Lepidoptera > Tortricidae > Aethes > Aethes cnicana. Next base: position 13,187,476 of record OZ020278.1, on the reverse strand, counting down.
CTCGGGCCCATCATGCCGATTAATTGGCGGACCCCGCGACCTTGTGAGACGGCATTTATCGCCGTGCGCATGACCCGGTGGTTATCCTAGCGGTATGCAAATGTCCGAAGCGGTGCAAGGTAACGAATACACGAGCAAAGGCCTATTTCGAATCTGTGATGCCATGACTGACCGTTCGTGTAAATCTGAATTCATGATTGCTGTAGGTATTTATTTATGTAAAAGCAACAGTTTAAGACGATAACATGTAGATTAGTAATATATTGATTATCATCGCAAAATACGCGTTTAACTGTTTTAGGATAAGATTTTTAGACGTGGGATAAGGTAAGGAAATGATGATGTTGACATTAGATGGACAAGATGGGCAGTTTAAGTATCAACCTAAGCAATAGTTTATATTCCTCTAAGTTTCTACAAGCAAGCAGAACGCTGTTGGCTTGCACCTGCGCCGCAGACTTCGAAATAGTGCGGTTGACGACCGTCGACGACTCTAAAATAGAACCCGGCCCGCAACGCAACGGGACTGCGACACTGCAGGAAAATCAGGCTCCAGTACATGATCATAGCATTGAAATAATTATTTATTTATCAGGAGAAAATCTCAGAATGTCCACAGCTTAGGGAACGGGTAAAAATGATGATGTTAAGTTTTCATTGGAACTGTAGTCATTCATATTTCATTACCTTGTAAAATGATAGTCAGAACCTCAGAAGGCAACGACAAATCTGTACAGATTGCTTCCTCGCAAGGTGTGGCGCCTTGGGCGAGGCCTATGCATATGAGGCCAGTAGTGGACGTCTTTAGGCTGAAATGATGATGAAAGCAACACCGACGTTTTTTATACGGCCCAGTTATATACGTCGAATGATATAATGTGGTTTGCCGATTATAGTGATAGCGTAGTGAGAACACACTTCCTAGCATAAGTGTGACTATTACAGTCCAACCTCGCCATTTAATGGTAAGTGAGATGTTATCTGTAGAACAACGGACAAACGTGCCGATACAAAGATATCTAAACCCCGTAGGAACAATGAAACAATAGGATTTATAACAGCACTTTCCCCTCCGAAAATGGTCTAATTTGACGTAGGTATTCATCGGCGCGGCTTACCGATTTAAGGGCTTGTCATGAGAATGCGAATGCGGAATAGATGCCACAGATAATAACGCATATACCTATTTGTATTGTCAATAAAATAAAGATTAATGGCTGATTTTTCAATCGTCAGATAAAAAAATATCGAACAATAACGAGTCAATACAAAATTTTAATTTGTTCTGGAATTAATTCGAATTCTGTTGGGACTATCCGAAGAATAAATTTCATGTGACGTTTGAAAAATCAGCCTCAATTGACCATGTTTGCTGATCGCAGAATCGTTTAATAAAAAGTTATCATCATTGAGGCGTTACAAGGAGGCGTGGAGAAGAAGTGAGAAGACGATTCAAAGCTAATGTAATCAAATAGCTAGTATTTATAGAGGCCACCGTTCACTGCCGCATTGTGTGCGGTCCTCTTTGGTCCACAACGGTCCACCCCGTAACTTTCAGGTCCGCTACGAAATTCAAGATGGCCGCTGCATTCCGGACAGCATTATATTTCAGCCCAATCAAAATGTACTGTTGACTTGACAATGACCTGTGAATCAATTTGGTTAGCATTGAATCGACAACAGCCTCCGCGCTTGAAAGCCCAGCTGTCCGTAAATCAGGCTTTGTTAAGGTACATTCGGTGGTTACTATTTATTTGTCGGTCATAGCGTCGGATCAGAATGAATCGGCAATCGCATATTCGTAGTTAAAGTTTACACGATCTCTATTGGCAAGGACGTTTAAGCCATCACTGAAAAATCACTCGAACTAAAAAATATTTGGACGACGTCTTGGGTAAGAAAACTATTCATAGATTAGATAGGTACTTTATTCAGGTTTCTCAAATATTCTTCGGAGCTACAATAACTTTTCCTCTCAATTATAAATAGATTTTGTTTCGTTGTGTAACAAGCTTATCTTTCTTGAAGTAATTATCAATATTACCAGAAGTTGGATTTAGTATTGGCCTATTTCTAAAGACATTTGACCAGCCATGTAAATTTCATGATGTCTGCTGGAACGAACTATCTTACTTATCAAGTACCTCTGTCAAAACCTCCTTATCCACTTCATCTGCGTGTTAATAACTAGCATAAAGTCGACCTGTCGATCCAGGGGGCCATTCCGACAGCTTCATAATCCAAGGACTCGTCCCACCGGTCCATCGTCGACTCGGTGTTTATCCGTGCGTGAGCGCATAGACATTGCACCTACAGTCGAACTTAAAACGCTGATGATTTTAGTTCCATGTCGCAGTTAGCGCTGTGCCAAATACAATTCGTTTTCACTTTAGTTACCACACTTAGACAAGGTAATAACATTGTTGCGCGACTTTTAAGCTGGACTGGTAGACGTAGCCAGTTATTTATAAGCACCGGTTTATGGAACTGTTATTACGATTAACTAACGCCGTTTTCAGTTGGTTTGGAATTGCAAATTGCATTTGCATTGTTTACGATATGAGAAGCCGTTGTTAGGACTTAACTGCTGTTATGTTTAATTTTAAGGTCGGTAATTGATTTTTATTGGTGCAGTATGGCCCTTAATTGGCGATAAAATAAGGATTTATTGATTGAGTTTTGTTTGTTAAGGTTGAATATATTTGCTTGATTATTTTATTGGTATTTTAAGTATATTCATAATTCAAATACTACTAGTAGTATCAACGTTGTATCACTTTACATTTTATATAGGGACAGAATAAAGGGTATTCTCTCAGCTTCTTCTAAACTGAAACAGATGATTTCAAATTATAGAAAATGTGTGAACTTTATTAACGGTATGATATCACCGTCAATAAAACTTTACTTAAGCGATTCGTTCCGTTAAACACCAAAGCAAAAAGAACTGGACGCGGAAGCTATCTCACTCCGTGACGTCATAAATCTGCTCAGGCGCAAAACAATTAGCCTTCCACCTCTTACGGATCCTCGCCAGTGTATCTCGACCCCTCATCGTTCCTACCAACCGAGGTTTTGTATCTGTGGTTACAAGGAGCTCTAATCCATGTGGGGTCAAACTATCTGGTGCGAGTAGTTGGCACATTACGGATTTGTCACGCCGCAGACCGTTTGGTGTCGATGATGGGATATTTATGTGCCCAGCGCTGGGAACCGCTAGTTTTCGATTTACGTGATTTGGGTGGTATGACTGGAGAATATTGAATTCACCGTCTTATTTATTGTTTGTCTTTACTAGAACGTAAGTCATTTTTATGTAGCTAAATAGTACGGATCCATAATAAAATTTTCTGAAGTTTAATACAAGACACAATGAAAATGTGGTACTTTTAAGGAAATGGTATCATCATATCATCGACGTATTACTTCGATGATACTTAATGAAATTGACGGTCTTGAGAAATCCGAATCACGCGCAGCTCGATAGCTCGATCGATAACAATCGGGTTGAATCGGATCCTGATCCGTTACTCGTTCACAGTAAGACGCCCACGCAGCCTTCCCGAGTCAGGCACCTGTCAGGTGACCTGGGAAACATGGCCGATAGATCTCTCTTCAACCCAAGTCGACCTTATAAAGGTTTCCTTCAACAAATCGCACAATCTTCCCCATTTATGTGCCGGAGTGGTGTAACATGCACTGGTGGTGTGTCTGTCATGGTGGATACACGACAAAGTGGTGATGAACCACCTCACGATGACGGGAGGGCCCCGTCATCGTGAGGTGGTTCATCACCACTTTTAATTACGTCGCAGATTCTTGAAACTTTTAAATATATCACTCTCTGAACCCAGGACCCACCGCATGAAAAGCGATAGGCAATACCCCTAGCCGGCCACTGTTTTTTTGGCCGAGTACCTAAGTCTTGGCTTTAATAACGCTATCTTCTCATCATCTTATATTCTGTTGTCATGCAAAAATCGTCCCAGAAATCTGCTGTAATAGCAATTCAAAAGCCAACAGCTAGTTTCCTCTTCATAAGGAACTAAGCGACACAGTTTCTTTAGCGCATCCGTCATAGCTCGACCCCATATGAGCCCAGCCACCACCAGGGCTATAATTGGGTCTAGCTATGGCTATGGCCTAAGCCATCCGCCACTCGGTGCTAATAAGATTGCTCGTGTCACCGTGATTTGCATGCGCACGCGCAGGGCTGACGGTGCTTGCAGATTATTTTGTTATGCTAAAAACTCAGACTCGAATTTGATTTCATTTGTCACATACGAGAGTTGCAGTTCTTGCATTTGATCTATAGTAATTGTTAAATGATTATCAGTGGCGTGAGGTAAAATCAAAGCATCTATTTCCTTCTCTACATGTATATGTTACATATCGCAATAGTTTTTCATGAGAAGATCCAGTAATTCTCCAATCCGCGTCCGCTCTTGTCATTTTGTGATGATATAGGAGGCGTGAGCCCATCTCTGGAAAATTTATGGCATGAAGGTACTAAATGTTATCAAATAATCTAGCAGTTAGTAAGTAGCAGCCCTGACGAAGGCGTGGTCATTTGTCGCTCGTATGTGGAGCGGCCGCGTGACATACGCCTCGAAGTGAGCTCCACTTATCTTTATCTTATCTTTTAAAAACATTCTCTCAAACCGCCCATTCCGGGCCGGATTACCATAATTGTTGCATCTGTACCGTTTAAATCGGCTGGCCGTTGTTTTGATGGTCGCGTGGGCGATTGTGCACATAAAAGGGCTTGTTTTGACCTTAATTCTCTTGGATAAAAATAGTTACGTTATAAACTTGAAGCCTACTCTAACAAAAACAGGTATATAATATACATATTTTATTAACACATTTTAAGAATATGTTTGTGTTCACACTCGTTTCGTAAAGTCGATCGCGACTAAAATTTATATGCTGGACTACGAGTATTAATATTCACCTACATACATAAAATGCCTAGCAAAGTTGTTCCAATTCCAATCACCGGAAATCATAATTGCTCATTAATATCGCAGTGTTATAATAAAGTGGTTTATATTTCTCACTTAGACATGATTAGGAATGAAGCTGGACTCTGTCGCAAACCTAGTGATTGAAGCAATGAATATATTAATAAATTGTACAGTTTGCTCGTAATGGCGGGCGATGGGAAATGCGAGAAAAATGGATTGATAACGGGGCCGAAGTCGCCGCCTGTGACGGCCGGCACCAAGGCAGGGGAGGCAGCGATCGGTCGAAACAAACTATCAAAAATGTTGAACGAGATAATTCTTTCTTTGAAAATGTGTATTGGATTTCCTTATGAATGTACCAGGTGTCCAGGTCGCGGTCCACAGGAACGGGTTTTCCACGGGTGAAACCAGTTTTTCAATACTTCTATAACTATAACCATCTATATGTATAGTATCATCGGGTACGCAAATTCTAAGTCTATGCGGGACGAAGTTCGCGGGCATCGGCTAGGTTCATATAATTTCCCAGATCTTGGACCAAAGCGGGCAGTAACATTTCCTACCTGCGGCTTTGTTTGCATTTACTACTATTACTATTATATTGTGAGTATCGACGGTTTTTGTAGTCTAGCGGCTCGCCCGGGGGAGCGATTTGGCTCGAACGGACTGCGGTCGGCCGATTGCCGTTTTGTCTACCAATTCAGAGTCATCTAAAAACAAGTTTGTCCGACTTTCTAAAGAATAAGTGTGATATCTGGACTTAGATGTCGATCGGCGGAGAAAGGGAACCTGAGGAAAGACTGGAGGATTTTTTTTCATTACCCTAACTTTTTTTATTATAATCCTGGGTATGATGGTCGATTGAGCCTGAAAGTTTTCGAACGGCGTCCGCGTGTCTGGTGACGAGCTGTCGGTAGGTCTCCAACAAGATGGACCAACGACTTAGCGAAGATGGCAGGAGTTCGATATATGCTAGTGGCACACGCTCTGAATGGCGAGCCTTGGTGGGTGTGTCAAGTAGACTTGACACAAGTTGACCGGATAACTACTAAAGAAGCTATCAGCCCGCTGCCTGATTAACAGTGCAATCAAAACCCAACGGTGGCACGCTTCAAATGACATTCAGATATTTATGCTAATGGAAGTTAACTGCCATGAAAGTAGTTAAATCAATATGCATAACTTAATTTATGTTTGTATTTACCTAGGCAGACATTGGAATGTGTAATGGGCATCAAATTGATCTCAAACATTTAATGTTATGTGTTATCAAGATGCAGATTGCAGACATGCTGCAGTTAACTGCTTCTACATCGAAATAAATGGGCATCACCAATATTTAATTAAAATAATCCATTCAAAATTATAAATGTGATTTTTTATTTAGACACGTTTATCATCCTGTCGATAAACATCTCGGATGTCGAAAACGCAAACTGATCAATGAAAAACGATATTTGTAATCGATTCGGATTATAAATGGGCGGTGATTGCAGTTCACCCGTTCGAATTTATCGATTTACATTTTCGTATTCGCGATTATTGCTTTCTCTCGTTTTTGTTTAAAATGAAGCGGTTAAGCGACAGTTGTCTCTTTGTTTCCGGCACGTAACACTGAATGTTCCATTATTTTATCTAAAACGACTTCATTTCAAAATAAAAGAGAAATTTTCCAGGTTTTATTTAAGTGATCCGCTTCGGAAAGGTAATTTCAATTGCTTACTTACTGGGCAGCATGAAATGAATAAACATAAAACGTACCTACTTACAATATTTTTGATCATAATACAGACATCAAGTGGTTAACTTTACGGAACAGAGGATCTTTGTTAGTGTAAGTTTAAAAATAATAATTACCATGTTCTATTTAATACATACACATACATGTCATTTTGACGAAGCTATCGTGTCTAGGGGTAGATACAGTAGGTACAGAAATAACAGCCAATTAACTTTGAAAAGCTAAAGGCTCTGACAGACGGCTATGTTCACTTTTCTAACGATTAAGAGGTCACAATCCAGATAGATGATAGTTTACGGACACAGACAGAATCACAGAAACTCATTCATTGGCGAATAACGATTTAAGTTACCTTCATTCATTGGAAAAATTGAAAGACCACTCTTTTCTGAGACTCATTTATCAGGTTCTAGTAATAGTAATGTTTATCTTTGTGGTACTGAGTACTTGTAGGACTCCTGGTGGTAAGTGGTAATTGGGGCCCATGGACAATGATAAGAATACGAATGCATTACCAACCCTGAGGGGTAAGATTGAACGCTCGACGCTTGAAGCTCGGCTACTTACTGTAGTCTGTAACGGACGGACCCTGTATCATAGACTACGATGCGATGACGTTAAAATAAGTCTCAATCAAATTCAATTGGAAAAATCAATTGGTTAGTTATAACTGTTATAACATGATATAAGCGGATTATTATTTATAATGTGAATACCATAATACTAATAAAGTAACATTCCAAAATAACAGCCAATCGGAACTTTCCGCCGGAACATCCGGCGGTCCACAATAGGGCATTGTGTGTGTCACACATCCGCTGCGCCCGCGCACCGCGGCACCACGCTCCGCGGCTTTGTTTGAATAGTTTTGGTGAGGCTAATTAACTAAACATAAACATCAAAAATACTGACGGGTGTTATTTTAAATAGCGATACGACTTTATCACAGTAAGTAGCAGAGGACAAAACAATCTTTACAGACTCTCAGATGCTTAGTCTGTCAAATCTGTCTATCATACATGATGGCATTATTAGGAAGCCATAGTCACAGATGAAAAGATCAAAGCAATTGATCTTGAAACTTGGCAAGACTCTTGCCAAGTTTCAAACTTACGTGGACTGTCACCGCAAAGAGCCCGAAACGTCGTCAATTTGCTACGAGCATAATTAAATGTTTATGGATTATTATATCTGATATTATCATCAAATTAAATAGCAAGCCGGAGCTAAGTTGTCTCCGTCATGCCGACCGTCACCCGAACACAGCGTTCGGCGCACGAATTGACCGGTCCATACTGTAAGCTGCGACAGGGCTATCACAGAGAAGTATAGGTAAAAACCGAGTCACTAGCTCGAAAAGGCGCCCGATTTCTGCACATAAAGTCGTTTTTATCCTCAAGCGCGGCGAGTGTTTTTAAAAGTCAATCTTTGAACCACCCGCTTCACTTGTAGTTAAATCCTATCCTATTACTAGTCATTTATAGTTCAGTGTTTATTTTACTTTCAATATCTCAATGTAGTATCTTTCCCATATTATTTATGTAGAAACTTTAGCGTTGCTGCGAATGCTACATCATCGTATTCCTAATTCAGTGTTTGCTTAAGTGCCAAGTTCACGATTCTTCTGTAAAGGCAACCCTACTAAAAGCTCGAGAAGCTATCAGCTGATCGACTAATCGGCTTACCTGATAACTGTGTCGGTCGGCCCTTAAGGTCCCGTTCGCATGACAAACGATTAGCTCTTTTGTGATAACAAGGTTTTTAGGTTAAGTTTGATTAGAATGGTGACATTATCCGGTATGTCATTTTGGTCTAATTGTTTAAATGCTTCATTACAAACGAAACTATATGAGAGAGAACTTTTAAGTCTTCGCCAACAAACTGCCCCGCAGTTTGTCGAAAAAAATATTGTATTTAAACTGTGTAAAATTGGATTGTAAATAAATAAAATAAAAACAGATTAAGCTCTCAATTTTAATGGCACGAAAGGGTGTGATGGGATCTTTTTATAATTAGGTCACGATCTTCATGTGACTTTTCTATCATGGCAGTCACCTTCATATTTGCACGGTCTTATTTAATGAGATGTTATGTAAAATTGTGAAAATGTAATACACAATCTTATACTTTCCCTCCCCAATCATGCCCTTAATGTGTTCCTTTAAAAGGAGACACATGTACTTTTCTTTCTATGAGATGGGTTCCGTCAACGTACATAGAAGTTTCTATAAAAATCTTTGTCTGCTTCAATTTTCCATACATTGTATCGCCGGCACCAATATCGAAGAAACCTCAACCTGGTCTCATGAGCTAGTAATATTTGTCAAAGCCGCAGTCTGCGGCGGGCATTCAGGGCGTGACGTGGGGTCACACTGTCAGCGTTTCACGCTGGGACGACTTTGGTGTAATGTTGAACAATGGTATGTCAACGAAGTAAGGTGACGTGTTATTCCCACTTGCTGGCAAGGTAATTAGATAATTAGCTACCCTCAATAGTTTGCTAGAAGGAAGAAGTCGTAGCTCCGCAACATAGGAAAATGGACATTAGATAGACATTGTCAACACCTTTTTCGGCTGCCAAAATATAATAAATTGATATGCGAAGATGACCGTCCACCTTCAGCTATAGTGGAGAAGCACTATAAGAAGAAGAATAGTTTGCTGATTACATAATAGACAGAATGAACTAGCATTTACTTAGCGACTGCTTTTTTCATCCATTTTTAACTAAAGCAATGACAAACAACAGAATATATTTATATTAAAACCAAGGCAATATAAGATGAAGAATAGTTTGCTAATATACATAAGTGGACTTGAGTTTACATAGCGAATGTGTTTTTTATCACGGACAAACAGACGACGATTCCTATAGCAGAATTGTCAATGCGTTGACATTTTCGAAAGTGGGCTGGAGCTTCTTCAAATATAACTTCGGAACTATCGGGCTTTGCGACATAGATACACAAGGCTTTACTTTATTTAGCTGAGGATTATTAGTCGCCTTTAACGCCCAGGCATGCAAATGCATTCTTTTCCGTTCTGGGTGGTCTAGAGATTTCTTCTTGTTAATTGGGTCAATCTATTAAGCTATTTCTTGTTGTCATTCTGTCCCGTTTGCCCAGGGGACAAAATGAGTTTCATAGAAAAAAAATATTACAATATGGACTTCTAAAAATACTTAGAAGATGACCCAAGGGAAGGGATTGAAAATGGCAAAGAAACTCCACATTTAGTGGATTTAAACTCGTAATGTGACTTAGGAGACCATGGAAACTAGTGACAGTAAAAAGTTGGTTCTCCAAATTAATTGAGTAAGAAAGCGATCGAGGTTAAACTGCGGCACTGCTGGATACTGTGGCACCTCTTCGAATCCCCTCAAAGTCAAAGTACACCTATCTTATATTCGTACTCCATATAGTATGGAGTACGAATATTACTGCTAATATTATAAATATGAAAGTGTGTTTCTGTTTGTTTTTTTGTTTGTTTGTCCTTCCTTCACGTCGTAACGACTAGACCGATGTGGATGAAATTTGGTATAGAGATAGTTTGAGATCAGGGCAATAACATAGGATACTTTTCATCCAGATATTTGCACGGGAACGGGTTTTCCACGGGTCAAATAAATTTTTCAATACTTCTATAACTAAAACTGTCTATATGTATAGTTTCGTCGGGTACGAAAATTCTAATTCTACGCTGGACGAAGTTGGCGGGCATCTGCTAGTAAAAATAAGATAAATGTTGGCCAGATCCCGCTTGACCCGTGCGGTTGGTCCACCGGCCAGCTCCGGCGGGGCGTCGCCGCTGATATATACGGGCCGTGTTCGTAATCAAGCGAGCAGGACGAGGTGCCGTCGACAAGTAGGACGACTAGCTCGTCAGGTCACGTCCCCATTTCCCTGGTTTGACTGGAGAATCAATGTGTGCTGATAAAGAGTACACCTGTAATATTATAAACCTGAAGCAGATGTAATATATGTGTACATAACTAGTCGATATTTTTGACGCAAGAATTGTTAAGCGAATTTTAATTACGGTAGGTATCGATATAAGCATAAAGAATAGTTTACATTTAACACTTTTTCGGCAGTAAGTATGAGAATCACATTGGAAACTCCTCGCCCGACTTCTAACTGCCGATAAATTCAACCAATTAAACGCAAGATCAATTGACCTAGTGATGCGGGAATCAGATGGACGCGAGCGGAGCAGGACGGGCCCCTGTGTCGAATGGAAACTACAGGAGGCATATGTTTCATCCACGACAAACGAGAAAAAGAAATAATAAGTGAATAAGTCAGGTAATCTAGTTGCAATTGGCATTTGAATGTTTTTTTCCGTTTTTTAAAAGCATTGCAATAGTCTTTAACTTGTTAAAGTCAGAGCTTTTGCCTCGAGATAATGTTATCACGCGCGGGTGGTCTCCTAAAAGCATGTAAATTTAAGCCTATAAGTAAAGAGCTTAAATGGGATGGGATACTTAGACTGGATTTATTGACGTCACTGCAGTGGATAGATGGGATTTTTAAAAGTAAAGTTGGACTTGAACGACTTTCAACTCTCTGCGGACCATTGGCGGCTAAATTCTGATTAACTTCTTCACCCAGGTTTAGTTGTATCAACTTCAGTTAGCGGCTAACTTATGAGGTTAGAGGCGTAGGTTCAAGTCAGCCTTAGTGTTTTAAGTATCACAATACATATGATTTTTATTTTATAATTCTTCATTTTTTAACATCACGTCTTGTTGATTAAAGCAGTACTTCGTCGTCGATCGTATCTAGTTTGGAGTCCAAAGTTTACTTAGCAGTCGAACATTTTGAACTTAAAAAGCCTGTTTTCGTCCCACAGCGGCGTAGAGTAACAATTATCACGAGAGGGTTTGGGATTTCTTTTATCAATCAATCTAAATTTCAGATGACGGACGTGAAAACTACAGGAACTGACAGAAGTAAAAGCACAAGTCTTATTTTGGAACTGATAGATAGGAGCTGGCATGAAATAAATTATGTCTAAAGTCATGTGGTCGGACTTAGAAGAAAGTGCAAGTGTTCCGAATGATGTCCATTGCTGGACATAGGCATCCCCCAAGGCTCGCCACTCATACCTGTCTTGTGCCACTCGCATCCACCGAATACCCGCTATCTTCACCAGGTTCAATTACTTACCCAAAAAACTTATTCACGAATCATGACATAACCAATTCCATTGAACAATTGCAGCATATTACAGGCGCAGGCAATAGTTATAATAAGCCATCAATGGATAGTGCATGTAATTTGTGTGCATGCCTCGGCGTTCATTGCAGCATTGTGAATTGTGATGCAATGTCAATTCTTTAACTATCGCTTTCAATAATTACTGGCATTATAAAAGTATTTGTCCGTCCATCATCCTACACTTTCGATGGAACATTCTATAGGCGTACTGTCACTTTTTAATGAAAGCGTTGCCTTGTAATTTCCGCTGCAAGTTTTTTTCCATATTTTATTAGAAGACCTGCCGTGGGACGTTAAAAGGCTGTCCGTTGATGAAGTTTCAATTCTAATAGAATAAAACAATAAAGATCGCAGAGACAAGACAAAAATTACATTTTTATTTATTTTATTTATTTAATGGGTTCACCAACAATTGTTTACACTGACAATTACAATACTTACAATCTGATAAGCTTACATTCTAAGTGCAACAATCACTTACAGGCAAACACTGCTAACAATACTTAAAGTAGGTAAGAAAACCAAATACAATAATGCTGATTGAATAGGATCAATCAGCATTATTATACACTTAAATATACTTATACTTTATGATATACTTAAATTATACAGTTATTTACTTTCCCCAAAGTAAGAAAAGTGAGTTTTTAAATTGGCGAGGTGTGTCGAAGTTTATATCTGTTTTAATTTTGAATATAAAAGTAGGAAAGACTATTGATAATTGACTAGCAATGCAAGTGGCTCCCAAATAAATGCGACTTCAAACGCGTAACACCTATTTAGCTGTCCGGTTGAGTTGAGAGTAAACATTTAAACAAAACTAGATAACCATCTCGAAAGTAATTAAAAGTTATTACCGCCATCAATTTGATCAGATAAAGTGTAACTGATGCTCATTTTCGTAAGAAATGCGACTTTATTTCTTCGTTAAGCGGCGCGGTGTTGCAACTAAATTGTCAAAGGGCTTTATGGGACGTCGGGCGGGAAATACGAACATTTTGTACACTGTATCAATCTGTTATGTTAATGCCTTAATTCATTTTATACCTATACTGACCGGCGTAGGGCCGGGGATGTATTTTTCTATATAAGTATTTATATCGTTGTCTAGCACCCATAGTACAAGCTTTGCTTAGTTTGGGGCTAGGTCAATATGTGTGAAATGTCCCAAGATATTTATTTATACTAAAAGGAGCACTAACTAACTACATTAAAACCATGGAAGTTATGAGTTTCACTTGAAAGTACAACCAAACTGTAAAAATATATGCAGCAAAGGGAAACGGTAAAAATAAATGAAGTTTGCGCATAATGATTCACCATTTCCATTCCAAGATACTTTAATTACATCTAATATGATTTCAACAAACATAAACCTCTTCATGTTACTGGTATTACGACTTAGTCATAAATTTGTTATTGTACATCCGTTGCATAAAATCGCAAATTAAATACTTAAGTACTTCATAAACGTCACCGGTAAAATACTAATAAGACATTCCTTAGAAACGCTTCCCTAGCTCCTAAACCTACTTCGGTTTGTTTAGGGTGCCAACCTAGGACTATAATGGCCCGCAGGCAGCGCAAAATGTAGCTTATTTCATAAATGCTAGGGATAAGGCTGGCGGTGTGGTATTTGCAGTCACAAATGTCGAACGCAACGACCGACGGGGGCCGTCCGCGGAATAGCCGGCATAGGTAATAAATAGTGATTTGCGTCGGCATTTGATCTGAAAAGCGTCGCCGTGGAAACGGCAAAAGGCGGGTCCAGAGGTCTGCGCGGGCGCAGGGCGCGCCGCAAGCTACAGGCGACAGCGGGCCGGGCAACAAAATGAATGTTTATTTTCCAAAGTGAACACGGAAAGTGGTATTTGATACTTATCAGTTTAGGGACTTTTGTGATTGACATAAAGTAGGTTAGAGTTTACTGTAGACCAAGTTAATTGGATTAAAAATCATTTTCTTTTCCTCCAGAAAATAGGCCAGATACTGCCACTTATATACGTCAGAAAAGTAATGATATGCGCCAGTATAGTAAGATCAGTTTTATCGTTAAATTTTAATGAAAATTTAGAGATGTTGAGTACATTTTCTATACACATTGGGATCGATCAGCTATGTAGGTAGATAACTGGCCAGTTAAATTTGATATTTTTGTAGTACCTAGATGCTTTTTAGAGTTCCGTACCCAAAGGTAAAACGGGACCCTATTACTAAGACACCGCTGTCCGTCTGTCTGTCCGTCTGTCATAGTTAGACAGTTGAAACTTTCACAGATGATGTATTTCTATTGCCGCTATAACAACAAATATTAAAAAACAGAATAAATCAATATTTAAGGGGGCTCCCATACAACAGACATGATTTTTTTGTCTGTCACCAGGCTGTAACTCATGAACCGTGATAGTTAGACGGTTGAAACTTTCACAGATGATGTATTTCTGTTGCCGTTATAACAACAAATAATAAAAAACAGAACAAAATAAATATTTATGTAATAGTACGGAACCCTTCGAGCGCGAATCCGACTAGCACTTGGCTATTTTTTTTAGTGCGCTGTCTATTTAAAAATACAGGTTTGAAGGCTAGTTGTGACCTTAAACAAAATGGTTCAGTCAATTTAATGTAATCATAATGAGGTACATACTTTAAATTAAATGTGATTTCTTCAATGTTAATAGTAAAACCGCTACCGTCTAATGCTTGCGCCCGCGCCAGCAATCATTAAGGCTAGCGGCGACGCGACATGTATTCTACCTGTTTTGTATGTAAACGCGCCGTTCTGGGTTAATCTACGGCACGCAAGAGAAAAACACTGCTATGAAGAGAAAAACATATAATACACACACATACTCATATTAAAAACATAAACATAACTGCCCCGTGTGCAACTCAACTTTTCTTGTACTACTACTACTACAGCCTATTTGCGTCCCACTGCTGGGCACAGGCCTCCTCTCATCTAGAGAGGGTTTGAGCTATAGTCCCCACGCGGGCCCAGTGCGGATTGGGGACTTCACACACATCATTGAATTAATTCGCAAATGCGTGCAGGTATCCTTACGATATTTTCCTTCACCGACAAGCACAGTGTTAAATTCAAATTGAACTTCGCACATAAGTAAACTTAGAGGTGCGAGCCGGAATCGAATCCCCGACCCTCTGCATGAGAGGCGGTAGGTCGAACCACTAGGCCACCACGGCCTTTTTTCTAAAAATTCTTTTTTCGTTATTGAAATGAAATGAAATATTTATTTGCAGACTAGATATTGTAAGTAATCAAAGTATAGACAATCGATTTTCATGAGTTCAGAGGAAAATGAATTGAAAATTATGGGATTCGAAAGTATTTTTATATATTAGCAACATGACATGGCAAGGTAAATTTTAATACTGTAAGTTGCAGTATTCACCTGTTTAAATTGTTCACCATTTTTTATAAAAAATGTGAAAGTACCTACACATATTGTAACACATGACCTCCCACAACTAACTTGTTGGAAAGTTATTTACACGTTATTGAGTTGTACCCGACAGAACAGCATTTTAAACGATTCTTATCGTGATTTTTGTCAGTTCCACATTTCCTTCTTTTAAGTATTTTTTTTTTCAACATCGTTTATGTGATGTCCTAGATGTCAGAGATATTTTTTTTTGCGACAAGTTTTTGTATGACCGTGATTTTTTACATTTCAATTTGACTGTCATAGATAAGCTGTTAGAGAAATGTCATCCTTACGTCCCGGCCTCGTCATCAGATTTAATATCAGATCCCGTAAAGATAACACCTATTAGGTCATCTATGCATACCTTAATCAGTTAGGATAAGTACTCTAAAGTTCAACTGAAAAACTTGACCTACACATTTAAGTAACGAGATGATTAAATAGGTTAGGTATTTCGAATGTAGAGCTGTCACCGTCTTCACGAGAGGCTTTTTTTTTAATTCGGCTCGCCATCTAGCTTCAAGTAGCGGAGCAACTGCTAAACGGTCGGGTAATCGGGGTTCAGCCACTGAACGCTAGATGTCAATCTAGTGTTAACCCGGGTTTCGGACCACGCACTACAGTATAGACTCTGCCACTCTTCTTGTATCATTTCTCTATATTGATACTTCACCTTGAAGATTGAAGACTTTTAATATAAGAAGCTGCGCGCAGGTTAGCAGTTTCACGAGCGCTTGTTCCGGACTGATTACTCTGGACCGATGGACCGTGGGCATACTCGTAAGCGCTATTTCAAACCATATACTAGTCTATGTTACTCTAGTGTATATAGACTCAGGACCGGTCTATGTGAACCTTGAGAGCCTATGTCCAGCAGTGGGCGTCTTTCAGTGAGCATGATGAATGGCGTACATTTCTGTAAATCATAATCCCGACGTTTCGATACTGGTAGGTGTTCAATAATAAGTCATAGAGAATACAGAGTAGTTATAAATAAAAAGAGAAACCGAGAAGTTTATAACATTATGACACCATATTATCAACATACGAGTATGATTTTACTGTACCTAGTCATAACTTGCCAATCTCTATCTCCTGATATAATATTAACAATTCAATTTCAATAGGAAGGAGAACGTGATTTCGTTCTCCAACATATACCCAATTATAAGTAGACCAGCTTTTCCCCGCAACTTCGTATGCGCAGAAATATTAAAATGAAATGAAAAACGTCATAACATCTACCTGCATGCCAAATTTCAGCCTGATCCGTCCAGTGGTTTGGGCTGTGCGTTGATAGATCACTATGTAAGTCAGGCAGTTACCTTTGAGTTTTATATATTTAGATAGATATGTATGTCAATCTAAATTCGCCAAATCACATAACCATAATTCACACCTGCTCTTGCGCAAGTCAGCGGTGCCGTAAATCCAATATTACACGTACGACTATACCAGCATACACCAAGTTACGAGTTGCGTAAACGGTTTTAACGGTCCTACGTTCAAATGGGAATGGAATCGATCGAGTTCCGTTTTCAAAATGAATGTTGCCAATCTAACAAGCAGTTCTCCAGTTATAAGCGTAAATATATATATAGAAGTTTTAAATCGGTTATGTAGTTTTTAGTACATTCATTAAAAGTAATATAAGTAAATTAAAGTTCAAGCCACACAAACAAGCAAAGCAACGAACAAATATTTTAAACGTTAGAACTAGAAAAATGTTTTTTAATATGTTTTGTCTTTCTAATAATACTGTATAGCCTTAAATAGATCTTCTACTATCCGAAGTCCCGCCCCTCCAAAATTCAAAACGCTTCAATGTATTTAAAAAGCACCATCAGCACTCTCAACACATGTGTGCGAGCTGAGACAGCCATCAACTATGCGTTGAGAGTGTTGGTGGTGCTTATGAAATAATAATTAATAAATTGGAGCGTTTTGAAATACGAAGGCGCGGGACTTTAGATAGTAGAAGATCTCTACTAGTAACACTTATAATTAACAAATTCATCTTCAATTTATTCTACACCAGCTACTGCCCGCGACTTCGTCCGCGTGCCTTGGTAGGCGGTAACAACGTTCACGTGCGTACTGCATTTTTTCGGGTTAGAAGTCTAAATATACCTATACGAGTGTTATAATATTACCTACCGCATACAAAATGTACGAAGAGTACTTATCGAGTTAAACCCTGACATACATAATAGGTACATACGATGACATGACTTCATACTACAGACTTATTATTAGTATGCAGTACCTTAAAGAGAATAGATTTCCAGGGTACATAGTACTTTTCTAACCACGTAGGACAGCAAGGCGCGCAGGATGCGCTTGCGCAACGAGCGACGTGTTGTCGCGGCTCTAATTGCCTGCCACTTAGCTCGCGCACCTTAATAAGGCTTAGAACATTCACTAGGGGCGGTTTTTAAATGCTTTCATTCTATTCATGGCTTCCTATCCGGATCGAAGGACCATTATGGCTGTTAAGTAGGTAGAATGTTATTGGCATTGGAAGATCATTGATAAACGAGAAATATTAAGGAAGTATAATGACATTAACGGTAATTTCAGCCTGAAGTTTTTCTGTAAGTGTCAATCAATGAACGGCGTAAGTTACGAAAACCACAATTCTATGAATTATGCCTCTATAAGTATACGGTGCAAATTGCAATATAAAAATACCGTTTCTTGTGCGGAATTTCAAAAGTAAATGCAGCTTAATAAAGCTATAATCTGAACACAAAACTGCAAATTACACCTCCGTGATTTGAACCTGTTGCTTCACAGTCACTACTTACTCCGTCTACATAGCAAGCGTGTAGGGTAAGAGTCACGATGCCCGACTATGTCGAAATTTTTCTCAGTAATTTTCCTTAGGGACGGCAGCAAATCAACGCGATCCGTATCGTTACCGCGGGCCATAGTTCAGCCGATACGCGATCTAACAATCTAACTCTATCTAGATAAATACAATTTATAGACGTTATTAGAAGGTGATTATGTCAGGGAAATGTACAGTTTTTGTTCGGATCTAAGGACCGATAGTGTTTGAGTAAGCTTCCTATTGGAATTCTACACGGTGACGAAATCAAGACATAGTGTAGAGTTGCACGACATAAGCAATAATAGACTCTGTGCGAACGGCTTAAGTCCATCGCCGCGCGCCTTCTAACTAAAGTTGTGTCGTGCTATGCCTACTATCGATACTACTACTACAGCCTATTTGCGTCCCACTGCTGGGCACAGGCGTCCTTTCATCACGAGAGGGTTTGGGCTATAGTAACCACGCGGGCCCAGTACCAGCACTATTGATACGAAATGTAAAGTCAATAAAAAGCGATACATAAAAAAACAACAAAAATCCAATTGAAATCCAATAGGTAAGTACACGAAAGAAAAAACAACATGAATGAGATAAATTCAAGTTAAAAACATAAATTAACAAATTATCATGGTACCGCAGAGTGTACTCGTACGGCTAAGCTAAATAAATAAATCAATTTCGGTCACTACTACTACTACTACAACAGCCTATTTACGTCCCACTGCTGGGCACAGGCCTCCTCTCATCACGAGAGGGTTTGGGCGATAGTCCCCACGCGGGCCCAGTGCGGTTTGGGATTTCGGTCACACTTTACCTTTATCAGAGACTATTTACGTCTTTTACACTTTAGTAAAGTATCAATGGCAATAGATTTGGCGAGTTCAGCACATGTGGCCCGCGGAAGCAGGTGAGCTGCGCTCGCGCATCGCTCTTGCGCAACGCGGCCGCATTCCGCGCGCCGCGCCCGCCGCGCGCGCACGCTTCCGCGCCCGGGACAACTACAGCCCATTAAAGTCTGCTCACCGGCCTTATGTCATCACGAAAGAGTTTGAGCTATAGGGCCCAGTGGGAATAGGACACTTCAGCTTACACACATCCTTGAATTACTTCGGAGATACGTGCAGATTTCCTCACGATGCTTTCCTTCACCGAAAAGCTCAGTGGGTAAATTCGAATTGAATTTCGCACATAAGTAAACTTGGATGTGTGAGCCAAGATCGAACCCCCGAAACTCGGTACCTATGAAAGGCGGTAGGTCGAACCACTACGCCATGGCTTTTTCCCAAGACTACCTACCACCACCTACAGCCTATTTAACGTTCTGGGCACAGGCCTCCTCTCATCAGAAAAAGTGGGCCCTATAGTACGGATTGGGGGCTTCATGTGTTTTTAAACATGTATCTACGGACATACTTAAATACAACTAGATGAATACTTTGGTAGGTACTCGTAGGTATGGAAACACATACAAACAAGAACGAAAAATCGCAATTTGGTATCAAATGCATGTGCATGAGGTATTTTAATCCCTCACAAATAATAGTACATTACAGACCTAGGGTGGTTAATTCGTAAATGTCCCAGATCGCAGGTTTCTGTGGCCCGAACCGAAGGTGAGGGCCATAAATATGCGATCTGGGGTTTACGAATTACCGCCCGTGGTTTGTCAAAAGTTTTACGTCTTGCCTTGGCCAAGAAGTGAGATTTTCACTCCGCGTAGCGGGCAGATAATCCCACTTTATGGCCAAGGGTGATGTAAATTTATCTTTATAAACGACTTCAACCACTACTTAATTAACAACACTGCGACTTTATAAACGATTGCTAATAACAGTGTCCGTTGCAGGCTTTTTTCAATAAAACCTCAATAGATCTTGCACAATATGAACCGGAGCAACAATTATGGTTGCCAGCGATTGTATATCGCCCACAGGCCTATAAAGTAGCGGCTGCGTACGCGTCGAATTGAGACAAACCGCGTAATTAGCGGCCACCGGCGCCCGCGCACCGATTTTGTGCCATTAATCATTACAAATTTTAACTTGGAAAATGAGCGTCTAATTGAAAATTATCACCTTCAAAAAGGGAACTGAGTGTGTTTCCTCAAAATTACCGTCATTTGTTTCCCGTGTACCTCACGAGAAAAAGACGTATGACATTTTCATATCCAATTCGGTACAAATCTAGCTTAGCTATAAGTGTAAAATGTAACTAATTGCTATAGTTAGTTTGTTATGCACTCCGTCGTGTCAAATCAGAAACAAATCGAGACGAGACCTTATGGTCTTTACAGCATCTTTAAAACAGCTCTAAACTTTCATGATGTGCGCTCTCTCATCTCGCGTAAATATCTACTACACTTGACCGGTTTTTTACTGAGACACGCATTCGCGAAAAGGAGGCGTCTAGGCTCGTTTAAAATCTAGTCACATCCATATTGTGCAACAGGATGTTGCACCAACTATTTTATCCGCGGGAAGAAAATTACACGCATCGTTATGTTTCAGATTTAAATACTGGAAATTCAAAGGACATTTAAAATATTTAAACGATATAAACACTGGTTATTACTAGAAATTAAAGTCGAGTTTTACGTGGCCGCGCGGATTAGCGAGATACTTACGTTTTAGCATCGAAGCAGATTACAGTAATGGTGCCTAATGTACATATTTACATTTGGCATTTAACAGACAGAACCAAGTTTTAGTTGCCTTGTTTAAATGGCATATTATAAAAGATAACGAATGCCGTACAATTGTAAATAGGCATTTTAATTTTTATACGACTACGGCGAAGCCAAAAGAAGGATTGTGATTTTAGCACTGATGATCGATTCGTTATTACTGTCATAGTGACATAAGGGTAAGTAAGTAGGTACATTTCGTACAAAAAAAGCCGGGTAACTCAGATAGATGATGAGGAAGTATAATCGCAGCAGAGGGACGCTATAGTATACTACTGCTACAGCCTATTTGCGTCCCACTGCTGGGCACAGACCTTCTCTCATCACGAGAGGGTTTGGGCTAGTTCCCCACGCGGGCCCAGTAAGCAGCAGAAGCAGGGGGCGGGGTGTGGGCGCTATAGTATAATAGACCTTAGTAGTACCTATATATCCTTTATTTTGCTTGAATCTATAGGTAGTGTAATTAGGTATCCCACTCGCTCACGGGTCGGTGGCGATGGGCGTTGTAAGGGCTCGTCTTAAGCCAATAAACGGGGCTTCTGTACACGTCCTCCGCAGGGTGAGCGGAGCGGGCATCGTCACGTAATCACGTCAGTTTCTGACGTGTCAATGTGAGGTTAATAGGCATTTAGATAAATGCTTAAGAGAACTTCAATTATAGCTCCTTTTGGAAAAGAAATGGACGCAAAATTATGGAATCACTCATCGACAGACTTCTCTAGATAGTTCTTTTCCTGGACGTAAAAATCTCAATTTTTACTCACATATAACCAACTCAAATCAAAAGCCAACCGTACCCGAAATATTAAATATGTATGTAACATGAAACTTAATTCCAACACGCAATTTAAGTGCCCAGCCAATCTTTTGCCAATCTACATATTTCTTGCCTTTATTATTCAAAATGGCTTACTTAATTTAAAGAAATCCAGGTTTCCGTTCGAAAATTCAACTTGCCGCCATTTTGTTCTCAACGGTTCAATTATCATGTCAACAATTCGTGATTTGTTTAAACAAGCTTTGTTTTACTTTCTCAAAAATAATTTATTTGAAAAGGCACTTACAGGTTGCTTTCGATTTTTTAGTAATGCAATGAAAGCTACCAAAGATAAAAGAAAATATAAATATAATTTATTTGCCAAGCACGAGTGAGGCGTTTTTGAATTACATCCATCCAAGCAAACAGCGAATGCGACAGCTTTTGAAAAGAACCTAATAATACATTTTAGAGATTATTTGTTGACAAATCCAATAGTGATATTCGTCACATAAAAATACTGCTTCAGGCTACACAACAGAGTAGTGACACCTACTCCTGAGACAAGGAAGTGAAAACGTTTGTCTACAGCGTAATTCTCCAATACATCATAGGCTGGCTGGATGCGCCCACACCGGTCCTGCCAACGTTCCGCTTTTCTTATTAGCACTATCATTAATTTATAACCTTTTACATATGCATGCCTGACATCGGAAGGCTCCATGCATGTAGTTGTAGGTGTTATGGAACCTGTAAGCAACCATTCTACGACGACGAACCTTGATTGCTGAGTTTCCTCGCACTTGGTCCGATTTAATTTGTACGAGTATTTCCTTGACAAATGCGCTAACAGATGATTTCTTAAAGCGTCTACTTAATACAAGTTGGAATAAATAATAATGCGCGCAGCTGTACCTATGTACATAGAAATTTGCTTACAATGTTTCATGCATCTAGCACATGTAGTTAGGCTATACCTGCACAAGTTTTTCTCGAAATTCGACCGTTGTTAGCGGGTATGAATGTTTAGTGCTAAATTAAAGGAAGAAAAACTAGTCCAGAAATAGACTTCATTTGTATTTTTATTTATCTATGCAACAAGCATAGATAGATAAAAATACGCAACATCATTAAAATACTGTTTTATACATATACTAGCTCTTCTGCCCGCGACTACGCCCGCGTGGAATTCGGTTATCGCGTTACCGCCGGAACTACGCGCTTTTCCGGGATGAAAAATAGCCTATGTCCTGTCCCGGGTCTTCAACTGTCTCCATGCTAAATTTCATGTAAATCGGTCAAGCCGTTAAAGCGTGAAGAGGTAACAGAAAGACAGACAGAGTTACTTTCGCATTTATAATATTAATATGGATGTCTAATTTTATAGAGTTTAATACATAAAATAGGTTTTCCCACTGCAATAACTAACTACGAATTTAGTGGTTACGAGTATCAATATCAAGTACAGATGTTGTATAATAAACAGGTTCCTTCGTGTTTATGATACGAAAAAAAAAAGAAATCAAGTGTGAAAACCTGCTCATTACGATGACAGGCCTGTAATTGTTTGTGAGCGCTTAGATTGTAGGTATGCTCTGCGATCGGTATGCAAATTGCAAATGTATACCTTCTTCAATGGCTGGCTAAGTATTTCTCATCGCATGTATATTTTTCAGGGCTTAAAACCGGTTTATGCCCCCATACAAATAAACCGGTTTGCTTATCGTTCTTTCCTTTACTATTTCATGTTTAATAAGGCTATAAAATAATACGAAGTAATAACCTAAATACACTATGGAGTTCCACATAAAGAGTATAAAATAATTCTAAACATTTGACTATTTCAAGGTTTTTTTAATTAACCGGTTACAAGCCCTGCCAAGCCAAGCCTTTACTATTCAATAGGATAAAAAATCCTATTGAATAGTAATAAAAAGTATGTGAAATACGGTAAGCGTGCATTTTTTATAGCGTCTGTTGGCAAACGAGCACACTAGGCCACCTGATGGTAAGTTGTCACTGTGACCCATGGAATGGACATAAGAAATCCTTAGATTTTGAATGCGGTGCCAACTCCAGGACCAAGATTCATTGTCTTTATACGGCTCTTACCCTATTACCGACTACCGTACACAATAGTGCGAGGCACTGCTATTTGGCGACAGGTTAGCGGGTAAGGTGGCGGATCCTGTCCTGCAGGGTCCTACCACCAGCAACAGAGAGTAGGATCATTCTGAGCTCTTTGCTTGCGGACTGTACGCTGTACATTATGCCACTATTTATTCTACTACTACTACAGCCTATTTGCGTCCCACTGCTGGGCACAGGCCTCCCGTCATCTTGAGAGGGTTTGGGCTAGACAGTTCTCAGGCAGGCCCAGTGCGGATGCCACTATTTGTGTCGATTTAAATATTTAGTACTTGCTTATGCCCGCGACTTCGCCCGCGTGGAATTCGGCTATCGCGTTCCCGCGGGAACTATGCGTTTTTCCGGGATGAAAAGTAGTCTATGTCCTTTCTCGGGACCCCAACTATCTCTATGCCAAATTTCGTCTTAATCGGTCCAGCGGTTGAAGTGTGAAGAGGTAACAGAAATACAGACAGACAGAGTTACTTTCGCATTTATAATATGAGTATGGACTTTTTAAAATTTACTGTTAACCCTTTTCCCCTTGCCAACCAAACACGTGTTTAAAACTTCCAAGTTTCAAAACAGATATTTGATAACCATCTGTTACCACGTATAGTGAATGAAAGAACACGAAGCTCGTGCAATAAAGTTCTTGTGATTCTTTAATTTATCTAAAGCCATTAGTTATTTCTTAGAGGTTAACATCATCACATTTTCACTTTTGATAGTGCGGACGAGTATTTCTAGTTATTCCGAGACGGTGTTGCGCAAATTGCGCAATGGCCGTGATTTATTCTTACGTTGAACTTTTTTGTGCCCGTCTAGTTTTGTCACACCTGTTAATTAATGTACTTACAGAGTATAAATACTACTCACTACTAATTTATTTCCTTTGTAATTATATCTACTTCTACTACTACTACTACAGCCTATTTGCGTCCCACTGCTGGGCACAGGCCTCCTCTCACCACGAGGGTTTGGGCTATAGTCTCCACGCGGGCCCAGTGCGGATTGGGGACTTCACACACATCTTTCAATTACTTCGCAGATGTGTGCAGGTTTCCTCACGATGTTTTTCTTCATCGAAAAGCTCAGTGGTAAATTCAAATTTAATTTCGCACATAAGTAAACTTAGAGGGGCGAGCCGGAATCTAACCCCCGACCCTCTGCATGAGAGGCGGTAGGTCGAACCACTAGGCCACCACGGCTTCCCACCAGAATATAACCTTAGGTTTAATCTAACGAAGTCTTCGACACTAGCCGCTCGGATGTTTACGGGGTATTTATATAGATAGTAAAATAATGAGATCGCATTGTACTGTCAGCCCTTATGGGTAACGGGGACGGCACACTGGTATTAAATCGCAGGCTAATTTATCTCACTAGCCACAGAAATGGGAAAGCATGCCAAGTAACAAAAAACCGGCCAAGTGCGTGTCGGGCCACGCGCAAAGTATAGGGTTCCGAAGTTGACGATGCCCACAGTACCTTTCTAAGACTTATTAGCATCTAGCTAGCCTGTGGTATGACGTGCCCGCCCGACGCCCCTGCCGCTCGAGAAAAATCATTGGTTTTTTAATCATATCATAATTTGGTCGACTATGACTCGAAACTGACTATGATGTCGTAAGTTTGTACAGCCTACTTAGCTGTGATAGTTTTCCTTTCAACTACGTTATATATGCCACAACCGTGATTTTTTTCAGCCATCCAAATACCACCATTTAGCTGGCAGGGGGGGGGGGGGGACACGTGACTCTAACAAAAAATAGCACTTTAAAGCTTAATATTATAGAAAGGCGTCCAATGATTTTGCGAGCTTGGCCGACGCACAGCCGTGTCTCGTTAACAAGCCTCAACAGTGCGCGGGCGCATTGCGAGACAAGAAGCGACATTGATGGTTCTATTGTAAGCTTATTAAGATGAAATGTAAAACAAATATATTGAAACATTGAAACGCGATTTTTGTAAGTTTTTGTAGTTCCGGGGGTGGCGGCTTATGGTTCTGAACCATTGACCTATAATAAGTAACATATGGACGAACAGTGCCTAACAGAATATGTCAAAATATATGGAGCAAACCGACATTAGAAAATACGTTCCAATATGCTAATAACGCCTCTTTATAACGAAAGCCAAACGGATGCCCGAGCTGTTCGGGCCCGTTTTGACGGGGCCATTTTTGTCCGGCTGATTGTGAATCCTTACTTATCATAGATTAATGTTCTGAAAAGTATCCCAGGCCAAGCCATTGTTGTTCGACTTGGCATAATTAAGGAGCTAATCAACGCCTTGATAATCATTCATTAAATACGAATCCGACTGGTTCATACTAACTGCCTATCATTCTCTCGACACTCACACATTTCCAATTCTTTGATAGGCAATTAAACGCGTGATTAGACACTATAAGAGTTACATAATGCGTGTGCGCCGACTCCAACCGCCGTTAGGTGTCGCGCTACAAACTACTTTGTATTAGATTGTATTTGCGATAGATCCGCCAGCGCCATCTAGTTTTTGTGGTCTACAATTCTATGTAACTAGCTGAACTCTTCCTGTTAAGACTAGCACGCTCCGACAAGAACCTAACAGCCTGGATCCCTCAAACACTTGGAGTGCCTCGTGCGCTAGCCGGTCCGGACCCGGTTTTTGTCCGCACATCGCCCACTATATACGGAAAGCATTAAAATTCATGTAACCACTTGATACCCTTACACTGCCAATTATTATGAATATTTATAAGTGCCGAGAAGAATGCTGAAGATTTGATAGTGATCGGGGAAACAGAGGTTGGGGGAATGACACTGATGGCACTGGCACACGGCGGACACGGCCTATAAAAGCACGATTTCGAACACAATTCGAATGAAGTGTGAATGTTTGCGTGCGAGGACATCTGTACACTTGTAAATGTGCGTGTACCACTACGCGGGCCAACGATCCACTCACCGTCTCCGGATGAAACAAATGACGGTAAGGGTGAGTTGGGCGCGAGTTGCGCGCCGGCTAGATTCAGGCGGCGGGTGATTCCGTGGCCATATTTTATTCTACGGCACTGGCAAATTCCTTTGGCTGATGTGCAATTTTCAAGACACAAAGTTGTTATTTCTACCCATTATCGACAGAAAAAGAAAGATGATGATGATGATATATTCAGTATTTAATTTACTAGCTTCTCTCCGCAACTTCGCCCGCGTGGAATTCGGTTATCGCGTTCCCGCGGTGACTATGCGTTTCTCGGGGATAAAAAGTAGCTTATGTTCTCCCCTGGGACTCCCAACTAATATCTCCACGTCAAATTTCATCCAAATCGGTCTAGCGGTTTAAGCGTGAAAAGGTAACAGACAGACAGAGTGACTGTATGTATTTTCTTCTCTTAAAATGGTTTTCACCCTCAATGAGTATTGCATTTAATTTCACACTTCATTAATTTTTTTGCCAACACCGTATACGCGTTCGTAACTTTAATTAAAATTAATACCTTCATTTATCGCTTTAAATTGACGAATTCAGTTAATTAAATCAAGGTAGGTTTTTGCGGAAAATTTATTTTTGGTTTCCTCTGAAGTGGCCTGTATGATTAAAAACTGGTTTTCTTTTTATCATAAAAAATACAACCTGTTTGTGTTCAAGATGACCAATTTACGTTTCACAACGACCTCTATATTTCTCCATATTTTTTTTATACGTAGTAACATACTAGGGCGAACGCTGCAATAGCTGGACCCTTGGTCGCGGTAACGAGTCAATTAGCGCCCCACGAGCGATTCAAAGCGCCCGGTATGGAGCGACGAACCTGAATTTGTACCGACTAATAGTTAGGTGCGAAGATCGGGGAAACTGGTGCTGGCAGAGAAGTCAATTCACATAACATAACCATTGAATTACGTTCTCAACTCTGTTTATATATGGTGTATCACAAAACGAACTACGTAAGTCACTTACGTGTTCATCGAGAGAATACGTTAGTTCGCCGTCATCGTACAAAACGAACCACCTCCGCTGCCATCTCTGAAACAATAAAGAATATTATGAGCATTTTCTATAGATATAATAAAGCTAGAGGGTCGAAAGTCTGTACATGGAAGATATTAGAAAAAAAGTTGTATGGGAACACTTAGAATCAATAACAGAACACATTCTAACAGTTTTTAGATTTTTTGGTCTGTTTGTCTGTTTATTTGACCGTGCATCACGTGAAAACTACTGGACCGATTTTGATGAAATTTTGGTATGAAAATAGTTGGAGTTTCGAGACTTGACGGAGACGAGAGAAGGACATAGGCTACTTTTTATCGATACGCGATACGCGACGGCACGCGATAGCCGAATTCCACACGGAAGAAGCTAGTACCAAAATAAAGTTGTACTACATCACACAACAACTTCGATAACCCTACATCTATTGGCAAGTAATCGTATTGCACAATTTATAAAATGAAGATTTAATAATAAATATAAGTACCCCTTCATACGGGGTCAATGCTTAGGTATTAGTATTTGTTTGAAATTAAGTTTCCTAGTAATTGTTTATACATAAGTTATAGTAAGTCCATCTTCTGCCTGAAACACAGGAATTTCCTAGCTCAGGCAAAACTATTTTACTGCACTGTAAGTTAAGATTTCACTTTGTTAGTTTAAGAAAATTTACACCATTATGATGAATGTACTATCATTACAGACCTAGGGTGGTGAATTCGTAAATGTCCCAGATCGCAGGTTTCTGTGGCCCGAACCGAAGGCGAGGCCCATAAATATGCGATCTGGGGCTTTACGAATTACCGCCCGTGGTTTGTCAAAAGTTTTACATCTTGCCTTGGCCAAGAAGTGAGATTTTCTCTCCGCGTAGCGGGCAGAAAATCCCACTTTACAGCCAAGGATGATGTAAATAAATTTATGATTATTATTATTAAAGCTGGTCCTGACGCGTCAGGAGACGTACGAGTACATTGCTGGTTTCGAGAAAACTCGTATCCTCATCTTATTCGAACCCCAAATGCAATAAGCAATGTACGTCTACTAACGCGCCAGAACTGACCCCGTTTAAATGGCTCCTAAATTCATCAGCATTCATGTTTTTACCACCTACTACTACTACTGCAGCCTATTTGCGTCCCACTGCTGGGCACAGGCCTCCTCTCATCACGAGAGGGTTTGGGGTATAGTCCCCACGCAGGCTCAGTGCGGATTGGGGACCACACACATCTTTGAATTACTTCGCATATGCGTGCAGGTTTCCTCAAGATGTTTTCCTTCACCGAAAAGCTCAGTGGTGAATTCAAATTGAATTTTGCACTGAAGTAAACTTAGAGGTGCGAGCCGGAATCGAACCCCCGACCCTCTGCATGAGAGGGGGTAGGTCGAACCACTAGGCCACCACGGCTTATTTTTGTACGGTTTTACCACCTAGGTAGATACTTATACCCTTGGACGTAAGAAAAACAGGTGGTTAACTATGAGGCTAATGATAATGATACTTCTACGATACAATTGTTCGCTAATTTAACAAAACAAAACATAATTAATTAGTAAATCATTGAGCACAATAGTTTGCGTTACAAGGTAAACGTGCCAGTACATGACACTTCGAGCGAGAGATGGCTATCGTCAGTCGTGTCGACTCGCTGCGCCTGGCACCTACAGTGTAACTTCATAAAAGGGCATAAGTACTACTATTTAGAACCACACAAAAGCCATTATGGATTAACACGGTAGACTGGATTACAATTAATGGTTATCCAATTAACCTATTAGGTTCTAAAGTGATATTGTTCGTTTCTAATGGTATAAATCTTTGATACTTGTTGGACTATGTTTTACGAGGAAAAGTAGCCATTGATTTTACATAATACCTAGTATAATATCATCATCAACAACAACAACAACAACAACAACAACAACAACAACAACAATATACTCTTTATTGAACACCATATAAACAAAATACAGAAATAATACACATTAAAAGGGAAAAAGCGAAAAACATGAAAGAATATTGTATTTTTTATAAGAAAATACTAATCGATAGCAGATTACGTACTGTCGATCAGGGTAGTTTTGGGTGTTTTAGTTTTATATGTATAAACTTTCGGTAATCCTAATTTAGGGATAACATCTGATAATTAATCCAAGAACTGCATTGTACCACCTCATTTCAGCATAGAGTTATAGAGCTACCTTTAATAACATAGTTAATAATAATTGTACTTTTACAACTTACAGTAACCACTTGTGGAAGAGCGGTGTCTCTTAGCACAAGTATCTTAGAATACTTAAAAAGAGGCACCAGCCACCGATATTGTTATAATAGTTTAAGTTACTGAATTAATTTAATTTAATTTAATTAAAAAAAAGAACTACCTAATTAATGAATAGTTAAAAAGAACAAGAACAAACAAGATTTTCGAGTAAATGCAAAAACTACTACTACTACAGCCTATTTGTGTCCCACTGCTGGGCACAGGCCAGCAGGCTGGGGACAATGCCAAAAACAAATATATGTTATAAAATTTTCTTATTCGAGTTAGCTGTAAATACCGCAGCATTTCAGGCAACATAATTAGGGGTGCCACTCCTGCGGCTAGATCGCGATAGACTGGGTCTGGTAAATCGTACGTGACCATAGGCACGATTGAACGGTGACAACTATTGGGTAAGTTACCCTAAATAAGGGCATACCCTTTGTTAAGAGCGTCGTTAGAATATTGGCTGTTTGATTATTGATAGTTTTATGTGAAGCAATTCAATTAGTACTTGCGATCTGGACCTGCTGGACGGTCAGAGTGCCTTTACGAATAATATGTATAGTTAAAGCGTTTGTTGTTATTGTTTATTGTTATAGTAAGGTGTCTCGAGATGGGAGGTCTGTGCTCAACATTAGGACGTAAATTGCGGAGGTGTTAGGCTTCAGGTAGCTCATTCAATGATTAATGGTGAGTTCCATGACCATCGTAAACATTTGATGCACTGGTCAACGTTAAATACTTTGCAGTTGAGCTTTGTAATTCCACACCGGAACGTCAGGCTCTGCGAAGTGTTAAAATAGTACATTTTGATGCAAGTGCGAAAAGTTTGTCATTTTAGCACGAGTCCCTAGTTATGTTGGTGCGGGCGAAAGCGAGCGTTAACACTAGGGACGAGTGAAAATGACAATTTCGCACGTGTATCAAACGACACTTTTTAAAACTTTTGAGAAAAAAAAGAAAAAAGAAATAAACGAACAGGATGAAGCTCAAAAAACTTTACGCACTAGTTCGTAAAAATCAACTTTAGGCACGCTCACTAGCTGTCAAAAAACAAAAAGCGCTCGTTCGGAAATGACAAAGTTTTGGCACGTTAAACAGGTATCGAAATGTTTACTTTTTGAGCAACTGTATTAAAGAAATACAAACGCGTATATGTCACTTCAAGCTCATCGACTCTAGCAACTTCTGCTATACTGACTTACTGTACATGCATAGTGGAAGTACCTATTAAAACTCGTGCGTGATTGGACCGAACATTGCTCACCGTACATAAATAGGCGATGTTCCAATTTCAAGAACAATCAGACGCGTGGGAAGCGAATGAAGCGTCGACAATTAGCCAAAACAACACCGTACACTTTGTTACGACATTTTGATGGGAAAAGGTTCGAACAAGCCGAATAAAATTCGAATGTCGAATTCTCTGTTGTTCAAGCAAAAATAATTGAACCATAAAGATTAAGCAGAAACCAACTAAACGAAGGCAGTTTTACAGATTGTTTTACACATACGTATTTACCAGTTCAAGATTTAAGTTTGATTTAGCTACTCGATCTTTTAAGAGCCTCGGGTTCTTGCTTAAAACTATTTTTCTTTACGTCTGTGTTAGAATTTCCCTTGTTCTTCCAATACTCTCCCTATCCAGCCAGCCATAAAAGTGTATCCAGGTTCTCCCGCCAAACCCTAAACTAACTCACCTAAATCACATCATATACATTCACAGCTTCATATTCATAAGTCTAGGAACCGTAAACAAGAGCGGCAGTACGTCAGCGATTACAATAATCAGCACAGCACGCATAATGAATGTCAGTTGCATTGTTTTACCTCGTTCATACGCAAATGTATGCGAGATTTCAGATTAGAGCTTATGATCTGTTCTGCATAAGCCGCCCACTGGTCCTGTGTTGTTTGGAAAATTCTTTAGTCACCCGGTTAATAATTAGCTACTGCAATATACGCGGTAGAGCATAGAGGTTTGAGCAATAGCTTCTCAGGCAGATCAATGTAGTTTCAGTAGGTTCCCCTTAGGAAGGAATGTATATATCTAACCTGAACCCACTATTGGTGAAAGGAGGCCCGTACCCTGTGTTGGTACGTGGGATCATGACAGGCTTTTGACTCGGTAAAGCTTCTGTGAGTCTATTGTGAGTCTTTTGGATAGTTTGGGCATGAAAGCCTTTTCGGTAATTTCTAACCTTATTTTTCGAGAAATGATAAAACTAGGATAGATATTTGTCAAGATCAAAGAGACATGGCAAGCAATCTGGAACCTCATTATAATTACAACAAATAAGCGGTAATTGTATGATAACAGATAACGGGGGACGTGTGAAACAGGCGATAGTATCAGCGACGGATAATGGTTATCTGCAATTCATGCGCCTGCGCAGCGCAGGTGTCGTTGGAAAGTAGCTACCGACGTGACCTGGCCACTGGCCACAGATTAAGGAGGAGTAGAGTGTGTTTTATATTTTTTATCTACACTCATATCATAAACCCTCTATGATTCGTTGAAAAACCGCAAATTATGACCAGCATTAAGATAAACTGTTAGAACAGATTTCTTATCTGTGACAATGTTGTAATAGCTGTATTAGACCATCGAATTCGATTGTCTAATAGCATTCAAATTTCGAAAATCTTCGAACAGCAATGCCCGCCTATATTCTTCAGTCGGACAG
The DNA here is from genome assembly GCA_963971205.1 of Aethes cnicana. Lineage (NCBI taxonomy): Eukaryota > Metazoa > Arthropoda > Insecta > Lepidoptera > Tortricidae > Aethes > Aethes cnicana. The sequence continues at coordinate 13,154,765 of OZ020278.1, read as the reverse complement.
AGTGAAAGTTTGTTCCAAATTCAAATGTCGGCTCTATTTAGTCTATGATTTTGAAAAACGAATGTGAAACGTATTCGAATTTCCGCAATAGTGGAGAGATTTTGAAGCATCTTAGACGATTTATAAAATTAAAAATAGTTGGAACCGTGGTGGCCTAGTGGTTCGACCTACCGCCTCTCATGCAGAGGGTCGGGGTGTCGATTCCGGCTCGCACCTCTAAGTTTACTTACGTGCGAAATTTAATTTGAAGTTACATAAACTCCAGAGTTAGGTGTTTCTAGTGTAAGTTTGTATATTTCTTTGGCACGCTCCGTAGCCTACGTAGCATGAGGGTGTTTTAATAGATCTTAATTGTGAGCTTTACAGGGTGGTATATCCGCAGTTTTTTTTTTACTATCGCGAAGTCTTTTTCTTAATTTTAAATAATTTAACTACCTACTTTTTATAATTTGGAGTTTAAGTTAAACAGTCACCTGAATTTTATCATAAAGCAACGAGCCAAAGGTTGTAGTAGTATGTAGCTTACTGTTTCTTACACTAAATTATTTGACTCGTGTGACCATTTAGGCGTTTGTTGGTGAGATCTCCCATCGGACAGCTGGGCATAAATCAGGGCTGTTGCGAGGACAACCGTCAACCGCCGCGGGGAAAGTCGGTCAGCGAGCTAATGGCCGATACAGACAGATAACACGTCTATTATCTAGCATTATACCCCGCGGAAGTAGCGATAAGTAACGAAACCTCCCTTTGTGGAAAAAGGAACGAGTTGTGTTGATGGCTGGTTAGACGCGGTTCGAAGCCGTTAGCTTTTTAGTTATAGTGGAACCGACAAACAAAGAAATCAACCTGGAGGGTAAAGGGACTTATATAATTACTAACTCCAGCCCGCGACTTCGTGTGCGTGGAATTCGGTTATAGCTTTCCCGCGGTAATTGAGCGTTAAACTATAACTAATTATATACGAAAACCTTCCTCTTGAATCACTCTATCTATTTAAAAAAAAAACGCGTCAAAATCCATTGCGTAGTTTGAAATTTAATCAGTGATTGTATTAGCAATTTGAAATTTAAACAACTTTTAATAGTCAGAATGTTAAGAATATGTGCATTAGATGCAGAATGATATTAATATGTTAAATAGCGAAGTCCACCAAATGTAATGTGTTTTTTTTTTGTTATTTTTAGCAGTCGACAAGTAAATGATCTAATCTCCATAATCTAGAGATCTTCTACTATCTAAAGTCCCGCGCCTTCACATTTCAAAACGCTTCAATGTATTTAAAAAGCGCCACCAACACTCTCAACACATGTGTGCGTGCTAAGACAGCCATCAACTATGCGTTGAGAGTGTTGGTGGTGCTTTTTAAATGATAATAAAAAAAAAAAGCGTTTTGCAATGTGAAGGCGCGGGACTTTAGATAGTAGAAGATCTCTAACAAGGTAGCGATTAAAAAATACCTAAGACTCATTTAAAACAATCATCCTTAAAAGGTACGTACCAACAGAAAGTAATAGCACGGTGCATCAAGGAACAAGCCCAAGAGTATAATAAGTTATAATGGCGCCAGCAGTCGATGACCGATAACAGCTGAATCGATGGTTCAACAAAACAATAAATCGATAAATATTTTTCTGAATCGAGACGCGAGATCGTTATCCGATCGCTACCGACTTCGGAGTTATATATTGAGCACTTTTATTTAATACGAGCTTGAAAAATAGGTGAAATTAATAAAATATGAACAGTGTAACAGAAGGCTTCTTATAAAGTGTCGTTCCAAATTTATAGATACTTTTATCTTCAAATGGCCATAAATAAGTGATTTACAGCATTCAAAGAATGTCGACTTTCAGACCAAATCAAAACAAGAAAGTCAATCGCAATAGAACGTCATGCCTAATTTATTACCTACTCGTAGATTACGTTCCACAAATTCCGTTCAGTTAAATAGTAAGAATTATTCAAACCGGATGTTCTGAACGTACGTGAAGATATCCACCAATCCGATCACGCGAGAATTTCGCGCCGATTCAAATTACGTTCCGAAATCGTATCGCGATCGAATTCTAAGGCGGTTTATCTCGCCCGTATAAGGCATTTCCGCCGCACTCTCATTGAGTTTTTTTCGGCGGCAACATTGTATTGGTCCAATTAGTAGCAATGATACAGATTTATTTGTACACGTTCGGTAATCTTATTAAAGCATCTAAAATTGATGATTAAAGAACATGACTTCATTACGTAATGTTTTTTTTACAACATGTTAAGTGTAATGAGATTAGTTTGCAATTACACAACGCGTGGACATTTATTTGTTTCAAACAGAGATCCAACAAGTTTATTTGTCTGTGGCAACCCATTGTTTGCCGCATTGTTTGAGCGTTGCAAAAAACTACGCAACCTACGACCGCAACGAAAAATCCAAGTGAAAGTGTTGCTATTCTTACGCGTATTAAAATAATTATCGCGAGCGCAACGACAAGGAGGCCGGCGCTGCCTGTGGGAGCGTCGGCAGAAAACAAAAGTTTACGATTTATTATCACATCGACCTCTATTAAGTTACGCGCCATTGTCTATATTCACACTAGTTTTAATTGTGTTTTTATAGATGCAGAGGTGAAAGTGATTTATAACAAATATGAAAAGTGAGGAAATGGTTATTTAATCGGTGTTCCGGTGATAAAACCATGTAGGAAGTTAGGAGCTCGCCGTGCACGTTCAATATTCAGTTACATTAAATTTATTACCATACTCGTATAAACGTAAGCAGCGGGTTGGGTAAGCCGCTTAGTGTCAACCGGTCAATTATGAGAGGTCAGTAACTCGAGTATAGCATGATTATAAATAAGAAACATGGTTTTAGCGTACGTCGTTATTAGAACTCGCAACACACATTGTCAGCTTGTAGGTGTGGTGGTGCAATGTCTACACGATTCAGACACAACTACATGCTCAAACTTTATTTAAGTACTATAAGTACTAGGTTTGGGGCATTGAACTTCCACAAAAAATACACGTTATGAACTGATGGCGGGTAGAATTCATCACAAAGCTCGAGTGATTTATTTTAGCAACTCGAGCTTGGTTCAGTCGAGGTTACTGCTTTAGTACCATGCCGTTGTACCTATACGAACCGAGTTGAAATCTTCATGGTTATCCATGTAGTTAAGCCTGAATACTGCAACGGCAGGGTTTTCATGTCATGATTTTTCATAATTGAGAATTGCGATGGAAAACGTGAATCATTCCTATTCATTTAGTTAAGACATTATTAGTCAAATCATTGAAAGAGAAGAACGTCGCACACAACAATAAAATTTCACAAAACTTAAGTGTAAATATTATAATATGTTGGTGTACCCTTTGTAAACGTTAGGTAGGTACACAACACATGCATGTAACATATGTTAGTATAAATATTATGGTATATATTGGTGTAGTTACTATTTGTTTATCATGTTCCCCCTCCATAGTCTAGTCCATATTGCGACACTTGTGGCATTGACATTCAGGTCGGTCGTTGCTAAATTGCAAACATTAGTCTCACACGAATGAAAATACGCTCGCTAAGAACGATGGCGATTCATCATGTCGCTTTTGTGAGTTGATGAAAAGACCAAAACAACCAGCAGATTCGGTACCTTATATGTGGAAACAAATTGTTTAAAGAATTTTTGGAAGACTTTAATTGATGAGCCACACACTTCGCATTTTAGACTTGTATTAATGCAAATATTGTGCAAATTACAGTCGTGCCCTTTCTTTAATGCATAATAAACTAAACCGAGAAAGTTTTTTTTAATAATCAGTTAAGTTCTAACCAATTATTATATAAAATTGCTTTGTATAAGAAAATGTAATTTTAATAGTATTATGTGCTAATGCTAATTAAACATTACTTCATTGATTGTTTGTTGTAAAACTGGAACATAATTGCCATCAATATTGACGTCGGATGGCCTTAAAATCAGCATTAGCTGTGCCCATATCCTTTTTCCATAGTAAATGCCTATTATTATTTTTTAAACTACAGAATGCCTATGTGATTTGTTAAGCTAAGAAATACATGTTACATGCTATTATGGAGAATAATTTAATTTGTATTTTTGTAAAGTTTTAATCATAAATGCCTTTACTGTACCTAAAGTTTATGGTACCCATTGTATTTTTCCATCCAATCATTGATATTACTATGAACTGTTTACGCTCGCGGCTCCGCCTACAATCCCACATGAAATAAATGTAAAAAGATTATATTCTTCACTTCTTCTGCTTCACTCTTTCGTCAATAGAAGATCCATGTAGAGTGAAAATGCCTGTCTCTCATTATTTTTCTATTAATTTAGTATGTGAAGAAAGCATTTTATCTGCTATCTCTACCCGATCGCGGGGGGGCTATTCTGTGCGTTGTTTCCGAATCGATTTAGCGTAATAGTCGGCTAGAACAAGTGCTTGCGCAATGCTCGTAACAGAATGTCCGCCCGTCGATAACATCTGGGATGGTGACCGAATGAACTGCCGTACAACGGTGTTCAAATCTCACTCCGACTTGTAACTCTTTATGCAATGTTTAGCCAACTTTGACCCTTGGCCATTGCGTGCGGTCTGCTTATAAGGTTCGCGATGATGCATGAGGTTTCATTAGCTAGCCAGTTTTATAAAGCTACGTTTCAAGTACCTAATTATGGCAACACTGCTCGTGGGTATTGAATGGAAATTGTACCTAATTTGAAATTGGTGTTGACAGTTCAGTTGACAAGGTGCACGCCTTTTATGTTTTCTTGTATTAGTGTCTATTGTACCTAATATATGTATGTAGATACATTTATTGTCTACTAGCTTTTGAATTCGGTTACCGCATTCCCGCGAGAACAATGAGTTTTTCCAGGATAAAAAGTATCCTATGTCCTTTCCCGAGACTCAAACTATCTCCATACCAAATTTCCTCCAAATCGGTCCAGCGGTTGAAGCGTGAAGAGGTAACATACAGACAGGCAAACAGACAGAGTTACTTTCGCATTTATTTATAATATTAATATGGATATGGATTCCTTAAAAACCGTTTCTGAATCCCACTGCCTAGGACTGTATTAAGAGAACTGTTTTTTCAAAACACCTCGCAGTTAATTGTACAATTTAATTAGCTAACAAGATTCAGATTCAACTGTTTATTTTGCAAATTGTCCACTTCGGGAACTCGCGCGCATCAACCTGAGTTAACTCGCGTGTTCTAAAGAGATGCTCCCAATCATCATACTTTTGCTCCGCATGTGGGCCCGCTCGTTCCCGATTACACCGAGCCATCGATTATACAACAGCCGTCATCGATATATCGATGGTCGCAGGCGATTTGTCAAATCGACGCCCGCCGCTTGCGCGCACGCAGACATTGTCGCACCAGGGTTGCCGGTCAACCACAATCACCCTCTTCTCAACCAGAACTTCATATAAATCAAATTCACAAATCCATACTATAATATTATAAATGCTAAAATATCTCTGTCTGTCTGTCTGTTACCTGTTCACGCTTCAACCGCTGGACCGATTTGGACGAAATTTGGTATGCAGATAGTTGGAGTCTCGGGAATGGACATAGGCTACTTTTTACCTCGGAAGAACGCATAGTTCCCGCGGGAACGCGATAACCGAATTCCACGCGGGCGAAGTAACGGGCCGAAGTTAGTAAGTTATAATTTTCTCTGTGTATTTATTTGGCTCTGCGTGTAGAAACGGAGAAATAACACATTTACTAGGTCATAAAATAGAAAATAATCCACAGCTAGGTGGGCCTCGTGCTCGCCTGGATCGCTACCACCATCGCTTCTTAAGTAGGTCGCAAAGCATCTAGCATTAGAGTTCGTGTTCAAATGTCTATTGATGGCGGTGGCCATTTTCTATCAAATGAGCCTGTGGGTTTTTGTAATAAAAAATGGCTTTGCTCAATGAATACAACATTTTTTTACATTATAAGAACAACAAATCTGTGTTCAAGATATAGTCGACAACCCTAGCTGCCAGTACATCGATCAGAATTAATTAGGGCTTCGATAGTGCGTGTGAACTCGTGTATTGTCGGTTTCGAACGACGATTGTCTTAACTGCCGCAAGATCGCGCACCCTAAAACACAGTGCCCAGCAAAGTGTGCCCTGTTTTTAAAGCCAATAGGTCGATTTTGCGATCGTCAAGTATTGTGTTTACGATCGTTTTAAAAGCAAAGTCAGTGATAATAATAACAATTTGACTATAGCAAACGAGACTCCATAATTGCTTTTCGAGCTTGCTCTTTGATAATAGTGGAAAACATTTCTACACCTCACTTATATTTATTGTATTTTACTTTATTATGCACTTAAACGCAGATTTTTTTAAACCGTAAGGGTTGTGTGTACCTATGTGACGTATGAGATGTGAGAAAAATCAGCGAATTTTATATTTATTTATTTCACCTAAACACACAAGTAAATAAAACTACATCTTTTTATAAAATAAAGTTTTGTACGCCCTCGGGGTATAATAACGATGTCTTAGTCAATTCAATTCAATCATCTATTCAGCAAATTGGCCACATAGGGGCACTTTTACACGTCAGAAAAAGAATTTACCAGCGCTTCCTAGACCCATTGCCTGAGAAGAAGCGCCGCAACAAACTCAAGCAGAAGGCCTTTTTTAAAAATTTACATTACATTGTATAAAATATACATATGTACGTACTAAAATTACATTGAAGGGATGTATAGTCCCTAACTTAAACTCAAATCTAAGATCTTAGAGATGTATAGTCTCTAAGGGTCCAGAAAAAATATATATTAAGTAGTTAGTAAATGAATGAACGTGACAGCATGCAATTACGAGTGGGACGCCTTTCGGGATTGTAAAAAAATAGCTTCTATGGATCCTTGCTTGTTAATAACACTAATCATATCGCTAGAGGTGGTCGTTCTCTAATAGCTACATACTGTGAATAGAAAAACGGGACGTCTTATGTTCAGTGCACAAGTGCATCTTATAGTGTTACATTACACTTCATAATTCAGAGACAATGTAAACATTGTGATCTGAATTGAAATAATGTATTCGAGTTTCGCATCCAATTTCACCGAAAACGATCTTTTCTCCTGAGGTTTTGCTTCAAGACACGAGTTTTTCCGTTTGCGTCCCCTTTAATAAAGTGTAATTTCGGAGCAAACCCTCTTAATCGTGATTTTTGTATGATACCCTTAAATATGTTAATTTTAATTAGTACAAGGGGGACAGCTGAAAACCAGCTCTGCGCAGAGCGGTGAACGCACTCGCAGAAAATGCTGAGCTGTCTCCTATTTGTCACTTAATTATTAGAAGTAGGTAATAGTATCTTGTTTGCAATTTTTATAATCATGCTACTTTAAACCATGTACCTCTGTTCTTTTTTGTATTTGTTCTTTTTTTTTGTGTGACCAATAAATGATTTCTTATTCTTATTCTTAATACTAATTAAGAGGGTTTGCTCCGAAAGTTGGCAACGTCGCAAATAGCTGTCAAATATTTTGCTGTTTTCTTTAATTTCTAAATATTACTGAATGAAAACATGAATTATCGATCTATGGTTGAATAAAACATTAAGTATGGATTGCAACAGTTATCATAGGAACACGAAGTTTTTAGTATTATGGAAGTAAAAGTAATATCCTTTGAAAACTTTCCATAGCAGTTTCCATGCATTTTAATGTAATCTTATCATTTGAATGCCTAACCAACAAATATAAAACGAGACGCGTCATTCAACCATAGAATGATACTTTTTAATTCAGCAATATTGAGAAATTAATAAAAATAGCGAAACATTTGACAGCTATATGCGACGTTGCCAACTTTCGGGATAAACTCTCTTAATCCAGTCTGGTCTAGTAGTTAGGTAGGTAGGTAGGTATACTTAAGTGTGTTAATTCTAAGAGCTCATTACATACGAGTCCGGCTGGGACGAACCGGCCAACAAAGAAACACACGGTTTAGAAACAAAAACAATATTTAAATGTCTTAACAAATTAAAATGCCATTAACATGGTTCTGCGAGGGCAGACGGTGCGCAAACGCTCTGCAAGCAAGTCATTTGACGATTTAACTACTCTGCAGAGCAGGCTTGGAAAATAACAAAGCATATACTCGGCGCAAAAATAGGTGAACAGTCGAATTACTCATAATCACTTGTCTGGGGAACAAGTGCGTTAGAAGATACAGAGTAAGTAAGTATAGTTATTGGAATTGAAACAAGAAGGATTATTTTTTATAATAAACATGGTAACATCAATAAACTATTTTTTCTCATAGGTACGTAACTAATATTCAGTTTACCAAACACAGAAATTTACATTTGAATGTGCGCAAAGGTTTGGAAGCATTTAGTGCAGTAACAACATGTATTGACAATTTTATTATCTTGAACATCATATCATGACAAATGGCGCCCAAGCACATGTCGACTTTGGCATCGTGAAACTTTCAGTTTTGCCGACAGGCGAACCTGCTACCTAAAGTCTTATCGCAAAATTCCATCCGTACGTACAGTCAAGGGCATAAATATGCATACTTTTGGACCTTAACACAACTGAACTGGGTGCAAACGTGTAGACATTAATGCAAGACTGTACAACAGAAACAATCGCCAATCTTTTTTATCCAGAACTTTCGAGAGATCCACGCATCTCGCTCGGCACCTAATTAATCAAGTCACGAGGTCCGGCCGTTGACCCGCGACGTGCCATAGACAGATCGTTTACGAACCCAGCTTTCGACATCACTGCTGTAATTACCGCGCAGTTTTTTAATTGCGACACACTCCGTAAACGCATGCGAGAAAACGCGCGACAAATTTTTCTATTGCATCCGTGCACCGCATTGTAATCCTATTGCAGCATAGTTAAGGTGTGATTTGAACTGTCTGCACTCGTTGTGGGTTAGATACTATCGTATTCTATTGCCGCCTGTTTAGTCAGTTATTCCTTATCGAGATGTCCATCTCTTGTCACTAGCATCTTCAAAATATAGCTGTCGTTTAAAAGCGGTGGTTTTATAGTTTTATTACCGTTTAAGTTTAGGTACATGTGTAAATTTCTAGCCGTGAAATGAAAACTGGTTGGGTAAATCTAATGTGGAAAGGTGAAAAGAGATGGCATACTTTATTGCTATATAGTTTAGTATATTACTTAAAAACATTTCGAATTACTTAAAAACGGCCGCGATACTTTTAACGCGTTTATTGATTTCATAATCGAATTTAGTGCGTGCGTTATTATCTATCATTTAACGATCACGAAAACCATGTTTGTTGTCCGTTGGAACTTTCGTCATTTCGCGTGACGTAACGCGAAATGTCAGTCTCGACATGTGCGCGTGATTGATCGAGCATGGGTATCGTTAGTATGTTATCATTTTATTAAGACGGACTAGGTGGGCCAATCTACTTACCTATGACTTTTTTTATCAGGTATATATGCGAGTAAATTCTTCTTCAAATTTTATATTTACGTGAGCCTACAGGCCAATCTTGAAGTTCTTATGTGCGGTTTAATGATATTTTTTACCTGTAAGTTTTTTTAGAAAAGCTGACTTGGAATTGAGATCGGTAAAATGATGACTTTACTTTTTTATTTGCATTGATAACTTTGCTAAGTATATTTTTTCTTACCATCACGACGTCTAGAAATCTTTAAATATCCGCTTGAAAGCACTGCGTAAAAGGAGTAATTATTATTCGATTAAATACATTGTATAAATGTAATGAATTGCAAATTTATGCATTATTGTAATTGGCTGAATGAGAGGAAGTGCATAATTGTTTCCTTTCATTGATTCTTGGGACTGCGACATCAGACAGGGGACATCAGACTTAAAGTGGAGATTTTAGATATAATCAAAATAGCAAAGGTGATCGAAAAATAATTAGTTTATAGGATCTCATTTACAGCTATAATTAAAAAAAGGTTCGGTTCGATTCCTTTCTTATCATAGCTTTCATCATGATCATTTCGTTTTCGTTTGGGGACATGCCCCTTCAAACATTTCGGTGTAAACCTCCTGCAATTTTTATTCATCAGTCGGTTTCAGTCACTTAATTTTTGCATGGGTTTCACCATTCAGTTCTTCATAAGTATATAGTCATGATCATGAATCGTTTCATAACTATGAATTAAACATAGGTACATTTGAATTTGACGACCACCCGAAGTTTACACGCCCTTGATCTTAAAAAAGAGAAAACAATTCAACGCGAAAAAATGGAGCAAGTCGAAACAAAGCTCCATTACTTATCCCACATAACAATTACTTATTACATCAAGCAAATAAAAAACGCAAACTATTAATTTGATGTAGCCGCGCATTCGTAATGTGCAATATGGCGGATCATTTGTCAAATGCGCCCGCGCCGACAAGACAATCGCTTGCGCAACGTGCCAAAACTAACAGGCGGCGAGTCCGCAGCGTGATTGATTAAAAAGTTTATTCTTTTGTTGATGCCTGCTTACAACCGGTGCAATTAGGGGGTAAAGGTCGACTCCGAGATCCGATCTGCCGTGTTCTGCGTCAAGAAGCCTTCGCAGGCGCCGCGCTGTCAGAACAGCCGTTCACGAAAGGAGCAAGCCGACGGAATGTGTTTACGAAATACCAACAGGTTTACACGTTTCATTCCGGAATAGCACCTATTTGGTGCATTCGCCAGTCCTCCACATAAGTACCTATCTGTGTTCCATCAAGTAAATGTCAATAGCAACGGACAGTGTAATCAAACAATGAAAAAAGATCATTAAAAACTTATCATCATCCTCTGGAAGTCCACAATATAATTCGAGATAACAAATTATTGTAACAGAAAGCAATTTTTAAGCAATTATAGATAGAAGACGGTCTGTAATGACCCTGTGATAGAGCGAAGGGTACCTAATCACCGACCCCGAGTAGACAATGGATGTGACAAAAAACTGGTGAGGACATTACCCTTGCAATGCCGTTGAACTTTGGAGCTTCACGAACCACCAACAACCTCATGACGCAGAAGAAGACATGCTTGGAAACCTAAATCTACATATAAAAGGATATCATCATGGTATTTACGTTTGGCCATTCTTTCCGCCCAAAAACAACTGGACCTTCAAGTCGTCGTTTAAAGAAACACGCCGCATTGTTAGTTCTAACAACTTTATGTATTTACCAAATAATGGACGCGGCAACAACGCGAGCAAACATGCCGACGACCGGTCGAGCTGTCCAAATATTTTCGTAAAAAGAACATCTTGAAAGCGCAATTCGTTTAATTAGACAAAATTTCTCAGAACTCCTGGCCGGAGCCGCCCGCCGCGTTACTAAGACAAAGCGGTGGAAGCCTTATTCAAATCTCTCCTGGGCCCTTGCTAAAGCTCGAAGGGCTACGATTCGGGAGACCAAAAGTAACAAGTTCCCGAAATATACTGATGACGGCCGAATTTATCCATCAAAGGCATAACGAGAAAAAGGAAGGCCACTTATGGGCGCAGTGCGTGCGGGATCCACATTTACTGTGTAATATTTTCAAAATGGCCGATTGATTCCTCCTTACTTATTCGTGAGTGATCGTCGATTGCGGGTAGCGTCTTCTAATTGCGTGCGTCGTCCTTTAAGGCATGGGCTTCTCGAAATAAAGGGGCATTCGATCCCAATAAGCGATTACCATTCGACTTTTTGCGCTCGCGACCGACGCACATGTATCATTTGCTCTTGGATTACTAGAAAGTGCTTTCTAATTTCTAATGTACTGCATTAGCGTTGCACTAATTGCTCGGTTACCATCGTGATCTTACGCGGCACAGAATAATTACGGAGTATCAAATTTAATGTCTCGGCGAGATTCGTCTTGTCCTGACCCTGACTTCTTTGATGCTGTAATGAAGGGTTTTTATTAAATCAACGTCAGAAGTCCATTAAAGAGGGGCCCGCGGTCCAGGGCCATCAATCAACCGAGATAGGAATATAACCACACGAGCTCCGCTCTGCGTAAGAAGTGGACGAGAGTGATTCTAAATCCCGAGTGCAAAGGATTCCGTGACACTTCTTTGGTGGTTTATTATCTTACTAGCTTCTGCCCGCGACTTCGCCCGCGTGGAATTCGGTTATCACGTTCCCGCGGGAACTATGCGTTTTTCCGGGATGAAAAGTTGTCTATGTCCTTTCCCGGGACCCCAACTATCTTAATACCAAATTTCATCTCAATCGGTCCAGCGGTTGAAGCGTGAAGACGTAACAGACAGACAGACAGACAGACAGAGTTACTTTCGCATTTATAATATTAGTATGGATTACACACAGGACCACGGTTCTTTGGGTAACTTCATTAGTGCTTGGAATGTTTAATTTGCAATTATTCAAAAAAACCTTTCAGACAAGAAATAACTGAATGCCAAACACTGGATCCGATTGGACGTGAACATAATTTATTTCGAATGGTCCTCAAAAAAGACAAACAGAACCCAAAAAGGGATGAAAAATTATTCAATTTGTTATCTCCTTTTGACTCCTTAAATTTTATCTTATAACATTTTTTATGTTTCCAGCATTGAAACAATGTTGCTTTTGGGCTTGGAGCGATTTGACTCTTTTGTTACGTGCTTTATAAAATGTAAATAAGGGACACGATACATTAGTCCACGTCGCGTATGCGCCACGGTAATTATAAGTATAACAAACGTGTCGCTTATGAACAATTGCTTTTTATTATCCTAGCTGTCTATCACGGCGTCAGCATTCGTTCTGGCTTGTCAGACCCGTCGGCCGTAAGTAATTAGATCTAAAATTAAAGTTGCAACGTGACTGCAAGCAAAACCAATTTTCATCTTTGGCCAAAGGACTGGTTTGTTTGGCAGTTGTTATTGCACTACGCCAGGTAACAGTCAATTAGGACGAAAGCTATTCCTTCTCGTAAAGTTCACGATAAAAATACGAAGCCTGATCTTACGCTCGGTAATCGTGGCCAGTTTAAACGGGATACCTTTATAAAGTTTCTCAACTTGTCGTCGATTCCGAGCCGTAATTATTCTCTCAGATACAATTTTCCGTTCGAAACCTCAATTTGTTCCGTAATTTGTCCGTCCCAATCTTTGTTGATATAAATCCACTTCGTCCCTTTTAAATTTCTATGATTATCAGCGCTGGACAGTCATTAGTGGAAGTAAAAAATGACGGTAAGAAGTGAAGAACAAATGGGACGGGCTAAAAACGTGATGGGGTCGTTTTGGACACGCTCCAGGTGCCCGTAAATTGGTCCTGGGCACGGACATTAAGTTTCGAGATAGGTTACGGTACCCACAAATGAAATAAAAACCTCTTATAGTCAGATAAAACAAACACTCAAAGTGAAAATATGACAGATTCGCGTGTATGCATCAGACACTCCCGTCAGTAAATTTCACATGACAACTCGAACACCTAGTAAAGAAGTTGCAATGCAATGCTACTGGTGATGCGAGCGAGCGACCATGAGCAGCAATGATAATTCAACATCAGCTGATCCGCCTGCTCATTTCTCAACTCGAGCAATAAATAAAATAAAAGTAAAATCAGATAAACAATGATTGCACTGCATTCTTTCCCAAGGCTAACTCGACCGGTGTCAAGTCAGTCAGTGAGTACTTAGGGAAACAATAACACAGATAGCGAATACCTTTTTCAAAAATGTATAATCTTGTAAAATAGGTAAGTAGTGCATCAAACATGAAAGAGAATATTACTTAGTTTGGAAGATTAATTTATCCCAGGCGTCATAAGGAATTATCAAAGCCCAAACTAAGCTATCAGAGCGTGATCGCGGAGATCAAAAAATGTGAAAGAAATAAAAAGAAATGTCTAAGATACAGATCTCTCTCAAGGATGCGTGCTGCCGCCCCTATCATTACATCACGGCGGATCACAGCCCTCATTACCATCGGTCACGCATTTTGGACCCTTCGACTTGAGGAATGCCCATTACCAGAAATCAGGATATTGCTACGAATCTCGAAACTTTTTTGGTAACCACACATTGCCAGTAAGACTCTTCAAAAATACGTAGGTAAGTTAAGTATGCTTGTTAGATACGATGTGAAAACAGGCTAGAAAATGACTGAAAAAACTTTTAACATTGATCATAGACGCAGCAGATTCATCATAGATGCAGCAGACGATTGTCGTTTAGGACCTTTGACATGGTGGAGCAGCTACGAGTCCTATATTTATGAGAGAATACTTTTTTACTTGGCACCATAGACATAAATAATACTTCGTATGGTCTAACGTACATATCATAGGTATGTCCCCATTTCCTTTTTGTCCAATCCAAAGTTATACGTGTATCGTGATACTAATGCTGGGTCTTTGCACTTTTTTCCAACAACGAGACGAGTTTTTAGATAGGTAGGTACTTACTGAGAAACAGTTTCTTAAAAAACGCTTTTTTTCACGCTTGCTCGGTGACCAAACTTTGGATTGGACACCAAGGAAGTGGGGACATATTACGTGTACGTTAGACCAGGTCTATATTATTTATGTCTATGCTTGGCACATTCTGTTACTAACGTGTCTTGTCGTGTCACTCACGTTTTATAAAAACCCCAATTACCTACGTTATTTTTTAAACTTTAACAGCCAACATTACATAAGATGGAAGACATGTTGTGGTTTTGTTAAAAATGAGGCGGAATTCGCTAAAGTTGTCGGGTAATTGGCGCTTTCGTGCGCCTGCGCATGCTGGTGGTACGCTGCATTCCGCGCCTTCAGCGTAATCATAATGAAACATGTTGGTTGAAAAACGTTTTTTTTTTTTTGGAAACTTTGTATTATTATCCAATTTGAGTACGAGTAAGTACCCTGTTAATGTGTTATCTAGCTTGATGGACATTTCATTTGTGAAATGATCAAATGCGAATGATGATAGTAATGATATCATTATCATTAAATGCTGAGTCGTAGCCGATAATTCAGTTTCAATGACAGAGCGACAAAAGTGCATTCGTCGCGTTCGGAAAAGGCGTTAACCCCCGTTTAGTTAGCACTTATATGTATTTAATCACAATAACCGGAGGTAAGAAAATTATCCACAATCACGTATAACGAACGCAGTTCAAGCTCAAACAAATGTTTTAGATAAATGTTAAATATTTTGTCACAAATAAAGTCACCACGGTTGATTACTTCGATAGCTGCTAACAAATCGTGCGTCGTTTGGTTAACTCGGAAACAAAACGTAAAGCTTAATACACTTATTAACGGGTCGTAAGGTGCAAAATCACTCGATTGTTCTATAGTGTTATAGGAATTAGAACGTGAAGCAGTGATTTAAGGAGCTAATGGTAGTTTTTGTCGTGAACAGGACATTATGTCGTGAAGGCTGGTGAGTTTGTATTGTCCCTTCGGTCCTGGCTTCTCGTGTTACTTACTTCAATGTCGTGTTTAATAAACTAGTTTGCAAATAGCATTTGATGTACCTATTAAGTACGAGTAGGTACATTATTCTACTGTACGTTTCAATGAAAGGGAGTCCATTAGTAATTGCTTGGTAAAAAACCAATTTCTGTTACATTACTTATTTAAGTTCTAATTTTAGTGCATAATGAAAGATCGTTCGGCTCGTCATCTAGCTTCAAGTAGCGGAGCAACTGCTAAACGGTTGGGTAATGGGGGTCAGCCACTGGACGCTCGATGTGGATCTAATGCTAACCCGGGTTTCGGAGCACGCACTACAGTATAGACTCTTCCACTCTTCTTGTATAATTTCTCTATGATAGGAATATAATAAATCGGTTTTAGGGTATCAGAACGGAATATCCTTGGGTGTTACTAAATGCTTATCACTACATAGTATAAAACAAAGTCGCTTTCTCTGTCCCTATATCCCTATGTATGCTTAAATCTTTAAAACTACGTAACGGATTTTAATGCGGTTTTTTTTAATAGATAGAGTGTTTCAAGAGGAAGGTTTTCGTATATAATTTGTTATAAGTTTAACGCTCAATTCCCGCGGGAACGCTATAACCGAATTCCATGCGGACGAAGGCGAGGGCAGAAGCTAGTATCTACGTATATTATTTGTTTGCCCTGCACTGTTTGCTTCAGTTTACAGTAGGTACATCGCACGGTGAACTGATCCAAATCAGTTACATAAGGAAACAAATAGCGGGGACAGTTCACGATCAAGATCGTGCGTGACCGGTGGGCACGCGCACCATTCGATCGCTATCAAGCTGATAGCGCGCTCTGACGTGTATAATGATGGGATGCGGAGTAATTGTGCTGATATTTTGAGGGTAATCGATGACTGTTGATGGTGCACTGAATAGTGGACAACTATCCCGTATAGTAAAGATAAAACAATAATCGACTCTGTGTGAATAAAGTGCTCGCCGTGAACCTTATTAGCAGTGTCATGCTATACCACAGTATTTAAAGTACCTTATTTAAAAAGAATGTGTTATATGGTATAGGTACATATGTACTGCAGTGAGTTCAAATTGTGTTATACTTCATCCATTCATTTTAAAAGCCGTGGTGGCCTAGTGGTTCGACTTATCGCCTCTCATGCAGAGGGTCGGGGGTTCGATTCCGGCTCGCACCTCTAAGTTTACTTATGTGCGAAATTCAATTTGAATTTACCACTGAGCTTTTCGGTGAAGGAAAACATCGTGAGGAAACCTGCACGCATCTGCGAAGTAATTCAAAGATGTGCGTTAAGTCCCCAATCCGCACTGGGCCCGCGTGGGGACTGTAGCCCAAACCCTCTCGTGATGATAGGAGGTTCTGTGCCCAGCAGTGGGACGCAAATAGGCTGCAGTAGTAGTATACTTCATCATTTCATTTCCATATTTCTTTATCTACTAACTGAAAGACACTAGGTACTATTATGAAATTAGATTTTCCATGATTGCCAATGCCAGCAGGTAAATAATTGACTATTTTACACTACACAAAAATACGACTATTACATCTGGGCAATTTATTTGACACGTCAATTAACATAACAATTCAGTAGGTAGAGGAATCTAAAAAATAGAGAAGTTATTTAAAAGCCCACCAATTAATAATCTACGAACCTATGAGTTATAGAATAGAATATGTCCTTTTTCTTAATAATTAAAATGAAAACGAAAACACCCTGTCATTGGGGAATATTTATCACTCAGATCCTTAGTTTAACGCTAGTCCGCATACAGTCCGAAGAAAATCAAGTCATCTATTAGAACGCGTTCACATCACGACAGTACCTATAACTAAACCCGATGACTATAATAGCCACGGTGTTCTAAGAAGCCTCTAACTACCCGTGTGGGTAAAAAAGGACCTCTAACACATGGGAACTGTAATCCATATCGCGACCGCAGTCTGTCCGCCGTACCTAAAGACCGACGTCATAATACCGACTTCCTTCGCCGACCACAAGGAGGTACAATTAAAAAATATATGTGCGTCGCGCAACGAGATGACGTGGAGAATTCCGTACCTTTTTTCCGTACCGTCGTATCATAGAAAAGAAAATGAATAGTGCTTAATTGATTATTTTCCATTATTGAAGTGTAGATAAATACTTTAGTGAGTGAGCAACGGTAGCCTTAGATAACCAAATCTCGTAGGAATAGCGAGTAAAAAGAAGACAAAAGACAAGATGTGACGTGCTCATTCAGAATATAAACTACTTATCTCTATTTTATATTCCATTCAGAGATGTTCAGTCATAAATTCAAAATTCAATCATTTATTCAGCAAATAGGCCACATAGGGGCACTTTTACACGTCAGAAAAATAATTTACCAGCGCTTCCTAGACCCGTTGCTTGAGAAGAAGCGCCGCAACAAACTCAAGCAGAAGGCCTTTTTTCAAAATTCACACATAGTATGTGGTTGAGAAACAAACATCCATCCAAAATGTGAAACACATTTACAATATACTTTAGGATGATTAAGCACTTTAACAGATGGTTAATAAAGCATTCTACGAAGCTTTGAACTCTAGATCATCGATGCTCCTGTTAACAATTGAGAACGATGAATACTCAACGTAGAAACACCGCGGAACTCTAAAAAAGGCTCCGTCGAGGAACCCGATCCGGCTGTGCCGACCGCACTACGTGGTAAAAAACACTTGAAGTAGGCTCAGAAAGGATACTCCAGGCTCCAGTCCTTGCGTAATCATTCTTGCTCGTTTTGCACTGTTCGCGAGCTCTCCGTGAGGGAATGTCTCACTCCGCACTTATATAGAGCACTAGTAATATAATCGCATTTTATAATAGATATGGATAATATGTAAAAATATGTGAAGATGGTATTTATAGCTACGTCTTCGTATTGACGATGACGAGCATTCTGATAAGCTGGTGTAGTGATTTCCCAATTGACGCATTTATGATAATAGGTATCTTTCACCAATGTCTGCATGGAATAGTAAAGTTACATATTCTTTTAATTTCCGGTATAGAAACCTTTATCTTTCCCAGGGTCTCGAATCACAAATTTAATGTTAATCAGTCAACCGTTTTTATTTTTAAAAAGGACTTCGCATGTATGTGCCCTGTGCCACGTGAAACCGATATATTAAAATGACGATAACCTTTCCGACATTCGATTTTATTCATACAAAGCCGAAGTATACATACAGTGCTCTATCCATCTGTGGAAGCTGTGGTGGCCTAGTGGTTCGACCTACCGCCTCTCATGCAGAGGGTCAGGGTTTCGATTCCGGCTCGCACCTCTAAGTTTACTTATGTGCGAAATTCAATTTGAATTCACCACTGAGCTTTTCGGTGAAGGAAACCATCGTGAGGAATCCTGCACGCATCTGCGAAGTAATTCAAAGATGTGTGTGAAGTCCCTCCCCTCACGTGATGAGAGGAGGCCTGTGCCCAGCAGTGGGACGCGAATAGGCTGTATAGTAGTAGTATCCATCTGTGAAATCAAATCTGCATGTAGTCTGCTCAGTTGTTATCGGTTATCGCGTTCCCGCGGGAACTACGCGTTTTTCCGGGATTAAAAGTAGCCATGTCCCTTCCCGGGACCGCAATTATCTCCATGCCAAATTTCATCTCAATCGGTCCAGCGGTTGAAGCGTGACGAGGTAACAGACAGACAGACACAGAGTTACTTTCGCATTTATAATATTAGTATGGATAAGGATTTCCTCAAGTGAAACAGTTCAATCGTTCACCTAAAAGCGGGCTCCATCAGAGACATGAGCGTTCACCGAGCCGGGAGATTGGCCGGGACTCTAAGCCGGGATTAGGCGGCGTCTTTGTGCGCCGGCGCAGCAATCAGCCGTAATGGGCGCACTGCTTACAGGGCGGTGATACGTACAATATCAAAATTGTACATTAAGGCCGTTCCTATACCCAGGTCAGCCGTCACTGTCACTCGTACAGAACGCCCGATTTAGTTAGTATTTAACACGTTTTAATTTCTATAAAAATACCGCCTAAAACAAGGCATTTATAAAGCTGTCAATGTATGCATATAATATGGATATTTTTTTTGTTATATTTAGTTTTAAACTGTTTGATATCATAAACTGGAGTAAAGTTGGATTAACATATGTTTTTTCATATTTTTAACTTTTAACATTTCTTAGAAAAGTATGATCTTACATGAGCAATTTGACGATGCTGTATCAGGGAACGGCCTTAAGGCGCTGACAATACCTAAATTCATCATCATCATCATCATTTCAGCCGAAAGACGTCCACTGCTGGACATAGGCCTCCCCCAAGGCTCGCCAAAACCGCGCTCGCGGCTCGCTAATACCTAAATTGACTTTATTTAAACAGTTATGAGACCTCTCGTGATGAGAGGAGGCCTGTGCCCAGCAGTGGGCCGTAAATAGGCTATTGTAGTAAACCGTATTTAAACGAAACCTATTTGATTTTGTGGGCGAGTAAAATATATGTAAATATTCACTATGAACTTAAAAAAGTTGCTATTTCGTAAAAAGGATTTTATGAAATCGGTTCGATGAAAAAATTCGTGAAAATACGTCTTTTAATCCTATTTAAACGGTTCTATAAGTTTATTTTTTAACGCAGATTTCTATAATTAAATACACTATTCCATCATACCAAAAAATTTGCTAATTTATATTGTTCATGCCATGTGTTTTTTTTTAAATCTTCATTTTTCAAACAGATTTTGCCCGCTGAAACAGTTGCCTGCCTCGATTGCTCAAGGTCATTAACTCTTGTCAGCGTCTTAACCCTAAGAACGTTTGCGTTCCGATCCCAACCCAACAACCCAAGCATATCAATGTGAAGTGTCAATAGTGTCCTTTGTATGATAAATCTGATAATGTAATTTTTCGTACATAAAGTGCTAAAGTACAGGGAGCTAGGGAAGCGCTTGAGGGAGGCAGCGGGAGACCCTCGCGCCGGCAGCTTTCTCGCGCAAAGACTGGCTATTGCCATACAGCGAGGGAATGCTGCCTGCGTGATGGGAACCCTTCCGAAAGGCCCTAATTTAGGTTTTTAGGTTATTTATTAGCTTTAATTTTTCTTATTTCTGTAAATTTAAATGCTATTTGTAGTTTATTTTTAATAGTTTAACTTGTTCTTTTCTGAATAAACAAATTCCCATTACATAGATAATAAAAAAAGATAAGATTCCTTCGAGACATACCTGAGCTTCAGATACTTCAGATAGATACTTATTAGCTTTCTACCATTGACCTATAATACCATATGGACGAACAGTGCCAAACAAAATATGTCGAAATATATGGAGCAAAATGACATTAGAAAATACGTTCCAATATGCTAATAACGCCTCTTTATAATATGTGTCAAGATAAATATTTTGTACAAAAGTAAACCTAAATAAGACTTAAGTGTCAAATTTACTGAGCGCCAAACCGGTGCCCTAGTAGTTCGGGCACCCGTTTTGACTCAATGCTTTCTACACGGGTACACGACACGTACCTAAACTAATTAGAAAACCTTTAAAGTACCTACCACCTTAAATGTTCTAAATTCAGAAATATTCAGAATACGTACGAGACAAGGGAGATAAATTGAACATTCCGTTATCTCAAAATTACGCACCAAGCAATTATCCCCGTCAAAGACTAACAGATAGATAGACCGTCAAGTTATCCCTAATAGCCTGCCCATGGAGGGTATTCTAATCGCGCTGGAT